>CM046355.1:1636502-1879372 GCA_025436335.1 Bursaphelenchus mucronatus
TTACGGTAACAACTGGGGTTTTTAGCTCAAAATTTTGCAAAAATGCGAGACTTTTTTTGCGAGTTTTGGGACGAAAAGTTTTACACCTATTTCTACCATAGATGGTAATGTTTCCACAAAAAATTATTTTTTTCCGCATGAAACTGACAAGGATAAAGCCAAAAAAAAGTGTTTTTCTCTGACCGCTCTCTCATTTCGCGTGCTAATATCGTTGAATATCTCGGTTGCCGTGCACAAAAAAAGAGAGAGTACGCGATGCACGGAGAGAAGTCAGAGAGAAAAGTACGTTTCAAATTTGAATTTGTAATTAAAATAAAATTTGAGGACCTCTTCCACAGACAGCATTGTGTATAATATTATGTTTGTCCTCCAAATCGCCAGGTTTAATTTTCAAACGGTTTATTTGATCAGCACCAAAAAAATGATTAATAACACATACATATGTTTATGGCTTTGGAAAAGACTGAATATTGAAAAAGGAGTTATTTTCATATGATTATAATATTAGTGTGAGGCATTTTCAGGGCAAATTTATACAGTCAACCCCCATCTCTGTACAACGAATCGTACGGGATCAGAAAAATTGTTCGTTATACTAGTCAGTCATAAATTTTTTTGATTAGAAAAATAAAAATGTCAAAAAAAAATTGAAAAAAATATGGTTTTGGCTCTAAATTTTCTTTGTATTATATTAGTCGCGCCAAGTCCGTAGATATCGCTATGTTGCTCACGTGCGCTCGCCGAAAAGTGCTTGTCGCTTGTGTAAAAACGGGAAATTGATGCGACGGCCGCGAAAAATCAACAAAAATGCACTGTGTAAAATTCTACGTTGTTTTTGTCGCGGGTAGTTACTAGTCCGTCCGGAAAGTCGCTGGAGCGATTTTTGGGGTTTATACTGTGCAAAAAAGGTCAGGGTGCGAGGGACAGCCAAAAAAAGCCTATTGCACGGTGCAAAAAGCAAGAAATTGCACAGTGCAAAGGGAACTTTTGTCTTTGCACAGTGCATGTTCGCGGAAATTACTCCAACGACTTTACGGACGGACTAGTAGAAGGTTTTGTGGTACAGATTTCTTGTTTGGCCTCTAATAGGCTTTTTGGACTTTAAAGAATATTTGTTATTGACGGGTTTTGATTGTACGGGGGGTCGCTGTACATAGGCTACAGTAATCAAAATAAAAAAAAAGTTTTTTCAAAATTTCTCAAAATTCCTCATCTCGGACTCGGTGTTGCCGGAGGGCTTGGTTTGGGCCGCTCCAGTTGAATCCGCCCACCCACCGCCGTGACAAGCACTTTGGCGTTCCCTTCCACGACTTGAGTGCCCGCAAACAGTAATGGGTCCTGATCGCGCGACTTTCGCAACACAATCTGTTTGTCCAAATGCTTGTTCAAATTGGTCTCGTCGACACGCAGGTCCCAGGCTTGGAGAAGGACCCCGTCCACGGGCAAGCGATCGCCTGAAGCAACAAACATGTTCAACGGTTCGAAATTTCGAAACGGTTTGTGAAGTGGAATTGAGAGAAACGAAAAAAGAGAGTCTTTTGATCGTAATGAACGTGCAAATATTGAGGTTCGCTTTATACAGTTGATTTGTTTATATAACCTTTCGATTTTTGATTTTTATAAATCAAAATTAAAAAGTGATTTGCTACAAATTTCCGTTGATTAAAGGACCAAAACAATTGCATTTGAATTTCGCTTTTACGGCTAGGAAGACGAAATGTCACACAATTTTTGCCGTCGTTCGGAATTGACAATGGTTCACAGAAATCAAGGAGAACGTTTTGCCTTTTTTACCGTATTTGTCGCACTGCGCATTTTGCTGTTTTTCGCACAGTGCAAGCTTGACAAAGCGATCTGCACTGTGCGAATGCACGCAGCAGTTGAAAAACGTTTACGTCGCGGCGATTGACGCACGGTGCGAAAAATAGCGCAAATAAGTGAAACGCACAGTGCAAAATGGGGGTTTCTCGCCTAAGGACGAAAACACTGCAGAGATTTTGAAAGATTTTTAACGATCGACAAATTTTCCGCAATTTTCCTACCTTTCCCGATCTCCATTACATCCCCACACACCAGTTCTTGAGCATTAACTGTTGTTTGTTTTCCATTTCTAATACATTGACATTGATTGGAAAACCGCTCTGCCCATGACTTTTTCTTGGACGATTCGTCGATGATATATTGATTTCGGAGCTTTTGAAATCTCACAAAGGCTCCAACAAAAACAACAATGGCCGTGAAGATAACAACCAGAGTCGAGGCCTCGGCCGCGCGAACCATCCTCCGGCTATTGACGAACAAGGAAGAGCAGGCTGCTGTTGATGCAACCGCCGCCATGCTGAGGATGATCGGTCGGAGGGACTGAAATCGAAGGATAATTGAAAAAAATACTTGAATATATTCGTATTTTCATCAAGTGCGTGAACTTTTTTTTTTCGCTCAGGGAATCTTCATTTTGGGCTTTTCCCAAGCTAGAAATGGCTCCCGGGCCCGCTGTTGGGCCGGGCCGGGCCAAAGAAAATTCGAAACGGCCCGGCCAAGAATTTTAATGCCTAAAATTCTGAGTCTGCAAGCGAAAATTGGGGGAGCAAACAGAAATAGAGTGTCGAACCCCAATCATACTAGCAGAGAAATCATACACGACTATATACGATCATTTTCCAAAGGTTTACAACACTTTTCTAACTATTTTTTTCATCCTATCTTAGTAATGTTATATTTGCCGGGTGAATTGATATCAGACCTTTCTATAATGGACAATTCAGATGTCCGACGAGACAATTTTAGGCCAAAACTCGGTACAAAGAAACCCTTTTATAACTAGACATGGCTCTTGGGCCGGGCCAAAGCAAATTTGAAACAGCCCGGACCGTCATAACCAAAATTCTAAATAAGGTGTCGGAACCCCATCATACAGGCAGAGAAATCATACACCGAATAGTGAATTTTTCTCTGTTTGCACAGAAAAAGCGTGATTCAAAAGTATAATATATAGCTGTACTGTCCTTTTAAAAGTTGCGGTACCGGCTTTTTAAATCTTCAAATAAATCCGCCATGGAGCGAAATCATGTTTTTAGTAGGAGAAAGATCAGCGACACGACCAACACTTTCCCGTTCAACCTTTTAGGGTCCTGTGAAGCCACCTACAACTAGTGTAACTGCAAGAACCAGTTGCACCGCATTACAACAAGTACATTTTTGGCATTCTGCAACAACACGTTGGAGATTTTTACAATTTCAACGACCAGTTTACTTACCAAGGCAGTCTCCTTCAACGCTTGTGCAAATTCAGGGGCATTCCCTGCGGGCAGTTTATTCCTGCCGTAAAGTTCCTGTCTCTTCAGTAATTCGCATTCATTTGATAAGATTCCTTGGAAAGGATCAGTTTTGAGTTTTCGGCAGAGTCCAGAGATCCCTCCAAGCCCAGTGTCGATATGTGTTTTGGCTTCAACTCCGCGTAACCTCATCAAATCCACCAGTTCTTCGGCTGAGACTTCATAGTCGCCGGAGGAACGGGGAGAGCCGCTGAAAAAAACAATATAGGCGTTGAGACTTGGTTTTATGACATTTGATGCTTGCGTTTTGATCTGGATAAGCCTTATCGAAGCTAGTGATTCGATTTTCACAAGGCATTTTTGAAATGTTCAGCCTACTGTTTCTGGAAGAAATTAAAAAAAGGCAAGGACAAAACTATACTTAAAGCCGCTCTTTTTCAAAAAACGAGTTACTTGGCTTTGCGGAATAAACGCTGCAAATTTTTTCAAGACCGTTTTGATAGACTTTAAAGTGACACTACAGCTACTTTTGAATCACGCTTTTTACGGCGTGGAAACGAAATGTCCGAAAAGTTACTTTGAATATTGTACCAATAACAACGGAAAAAAATAATGGTGACATTCTACATGCTGACTAATAATTATTTTACTGTTTGCAACTCTGCCGCCTTTGTTTTCGCTGCAAGACAAAAAAAACTTTTTTGACATTTTGTTTCACACACCGTAAAAAGAGCAATTCAAAAGTAGCTGTTCTGGACCTTTAAGGCACGCTGGAGTATAAAAAAGCCGTACTGTGCTTTAACTATGAATCCGACTCTCAGATTTTGAGGAAGCTTTTGCATTATTTCGGCAAAAATGTGACATTTTCTGTCGCATTTTTTAATAAAGAGCTTCGTACTTGTTTTTACCAAGACCGGCAATGTCTCAACAGAAGATCTTTTTTCCGCGCGAAATTGTCAAAGATGCAGCGAAAAAGTTTGTTTCTGACCCTTCTCTTATCACTTTTTTTCGCGCGAAACTGGCAAAGATATGGCAAAAAAGCGTTTTTTCTCTGACCGCTCTCCGCGTTTCGCGTACTTTCTCGGCCGCTAAGATCGTTGAATATCTCGGCTGCCCTTGCAAAGCGCTAGCTAAAATTTTTAGGAATTGATATGCGGCCTATGCGTGATGCTAAAAAAAAGTCTGAGCGTCACATTTGACAGCCTTTCCTTGTTAGCGTGCCTCAAGTATTTTTCTTATATGGGAAAAAACTTACTTTCCACTGGCCATACTCATACTGTTACTTGATTCTGGATATCTTTATGTGAGCTAAAAGTTATTGTAATTACGTAAACTGTCTCCAGCCGCAAAAAGTTAATGAAAAACGGGTAAAAATACTCGTAATTGTCGTAGAGAAAAAAAAAAACAAATGTCTGTAGAGATTTGGCGAGAAAATTTTGTAAAAATCTTACTAAAAACTGCAAAACAACTGTGGAAAAAAGAAAAAAAATCATAAATACAGCGAAACCTTTGTATATACAATAAATTTCCGGTCGTAAAACCCTTTGCAGTCAAACCTCTGTACAGCAACACCCCGTAGAACAACACCTTTTTTATAACGAACAATTTCAGATGTCGCAAAAATCACGTTTAGACCAAAAAAATCTTTCGTACAGCAAAACCCTAACACTAACACTTTTTAAATATCCTGCGATTCGTTACAGGTCAAACTGTACAACAATTTAAAGGGACAGTACAGCTACTTTTGAATTGCGCGTTTTACGGCGTGGAAACGAAATGTCAAAAAAAGATTTTTCGTCTACCGTACCAATATCAACGGAAAAAATAATGGTAACAGTCTACATGGTTACTAATAATTATTTTACTGTTTGCATCTCTGCCGACTTTGCTTTTGCCGCAATACATAAAAAAACTTTTTTGACATTTTGTTTCACATGCCGCAAAAAACGCAATTCAAAAGTATTTGTTCTGGCCCTTTTACGATGTCCTGCAGCGAAAAACAAAGGTGGCAGAGTTGCAATCAGTAAAATAATTATATTATGTAGAATGTCACCATTATTTTTTCCACTGTTATTAGTACAGTAGACGAAGAAACTTCTTTGACTTTTCGTTTACACGCCGTTCAAAGCGCGATTCAAAAGTAGCTGTACTGTCCCTTTAACAAATGATGTCACTAGAATTAATTTTTGCCCAAAGTAAGCCTCCGTATTGCGGATAACTCGTACTGTGAAGTCTCTGAACAACGAAAAATTTCAGGTGTCCCAAAAAGCAATTTAAGGCCAATAAAATCCGTTTAAAGAGACAGTATAGCTACTTTTGAATCGCGCTTTGTACGGCGTGGAAATGAAATGTCCAAAAAGTTTCTTTGTCTACTGTACCAATAACAATGGAAAAAAATAGTGGTGACATTCTCCATGCTTCCTAATAATTATTTTACTGATTGCAATTCTGCCGTCTTTGTTTTTCGCTGCAGGACATCGTAAAAGGGCCAGAACAAATACTTTTGAATTGTGTTTTTTGCGGCATGTGAAACAAAATGTCAAAAAGGTTTTTTTGTGTCCTGCGGCAAAAGCAAAGTCGGCAGAGATGCAAACAGTAAAATAATTATTCGTAAGCATGTAGGCTGTCACCATTATTTTTTCCGTTGATATTGGTACGGTAGACAAAAAATCTTTTTTTGACATTTCGTTTCGCATACCATTTAACATAACGAATAATTTTTTTGGTCCCTTGCAATTTATTGTACCAACTGTATAAAAAAATGAATCTTCAAAGAAAATCGCTAAGCCTCGAGCACGTAATCGAAGGCACTTTGGACTTGAACCCCACTTTCAAACCCGTCAACCATTTTTCATTTTATTGTCCTTCTCCATGACCCAAAAAAAACCCCATTTGCCGAAAACTCGGACGGCCCAAAGACTTATGGGGACAAGATGAGCGAAAAAAGTGGGAGAAGAAAAGAGGAGCGCGGAAATCCAATCGCATAAAACGAAAGAAAAGAGTGCCCTCGGTCTGTTGGGCCGCGCTCTTGGGCCGCGCTCGAGTTTCTTTCTCCGTTTTTTGGATGATCTTTTCTTGGAGGGACATTGAATATTCAAAACTCTATTTGGTTAAACTGGTATTCTATGTTTTTGTGGATTTTGGGGGATTTTTTGAATAAATCGAAGAAATACATGATAATCTTTTTGGAAAATCGAAAAAATAAAGTAAAAAATGAATAAAAATAAAATAAAAAAAGTAAAAATTACAAAAATTAAGCAAAAAAAATTAAAAAATGAAAAAGCTAATAAATGCAATAACTAAAAAAATTTAAAAAAATGAAAAATAAAGGCTTTTTTTGGAAATAAATGGTTAAAAACCATGATAGTTTCTTTGAAAACTCGAAATAATAAATTAACAAACATTTTAAAATAAAAAAAAGTAAAAATAAAATCAAATACAAAAAAAAAATACAAAAATTAAGATAAAAATGAAAAAATGAAAAGCAAACAAAAGTAATAATGTAAAAAAAATAAAAAAAAAGATTAAAAATAAAGGATTTGCAATCCACATAATTAGTATAAGCCACAGCCAATTCCGTTTCACGACAAGGCAAAAAAATCTGTGACATTTCGTCTTCCAAGCCGTAAAATCAAGATTCAAATATAGTTATTTTGGAACTTTAACGATAAATAGCTCTCTAAGAAACAAATATTACAACTGACCCTTCGCAAGAAACTTCAGATTTCAATTCCCATCATTTTGTTTTTTTCATCAGCTTTTATTCGTTACTCAAAAAAGTTTTATTCGATTAATCAAAAACATATGTACTGACGTTCGAAAAATAAAGTTAAAATAACACTAAAGGATGAAAATAAAAGTCTTTTGCAAAAATTAGTTATTTTAATTGAAAAAATAAAAACTTCGAAAAAAATTATAAATTTGGCTCTAAAATTTTTTTTCTACTACATGCGCCACAAAGTCCGTAGAATTTTATCGCTGATGTCGTGTGAATGTGGCTAGGGTAAAAACGGGAAATCGTCGCGACGGCCGCGAAAAATAAATAAAAATGCACCGTGCGAAATTCTAGAGACTTTATGGCGCGACTAGTTACTGCAAGTCTGTCCGAATAGTCGCTGGAGTGATTTCTGCGACATGCACTGTGCAAGAAAAGTCAGAGTGCGAGCGACAGCCGAAAAAAGCCTATTGCACGGTGCAAAGAGCAAGAAATTGCACAGTGCAAAGGGAACTTTTTGTTTTCGCACAGTGCATGCCGCCGATATCACTCCAGCGACTTTCTGGACGAACTAGTAGAAAGGTTTGGTAATACAGAGGTTTGTTGTACAGGCTACAGTAACTAAAATAAAAAAAAAATCTAAAAAAAAAATTTTTTTTTCATCCGAAAAAAGCCTATTGCACTGTGCAAAAAGCAAGAAATTGCACAGTGCAAAGGGACCCTTTGTTTTCGCACAGTGCATGCCGCCGATATCACTCCAGCGACTTTACGAACGGACTAGGAAAGAAAATATTTTCATAATCCATCTAGACCTCCAATAACTCCCTCAATAATTACGTCGCGACCTCATTAGGCGGCCGTTCGCATTCTCGAAACTCAAGACCGGAAATTGAAAGAGTGGGGTCAAAATCGCGGACCAGCAGAAGCCTTTATTTGCCATACAGAACACTGACAGACATTTGAATGAGAAAAAAACAAGGTTCTTTCAATGATAAACCGTCAATTCAAAGGCTTATCGGTGTTTAGTGCAAACAGAAGTCTTGATTTGTAAAACACTGAGGTTTTGAGGGCAAATAAAGGGGAATGTCATAAAAAAATTGTATATACAGTCATGACTTCGTATAGCATACAGTAAAGCCTTTGCATAGCGAAAGGCCAAAAAATTGTTTGTTATGCAAGGACTTTGTTGTGCAAAGGTTTATTTTGGCCTCACATTAACGTATCTTATAGATTTTTTGTTATAGAAAGTTTTTGTTAAACATTAGTTTGCTGTACAGAGGCTTTATTGTATGCAAAGATTAAGAAAACTCCAGTGGTCTTTACAGCAAAACCTTTCTATAACAAATAATTTCGAAGGTATCAAGAAAATTTCAGGGCATAATGAAAAAACGAAACCTTTCTACAACGAACAATTTTGGATGCCTCCAGAGTTCCTTTTATAATATAAAACTTGCGTACAACAAAACCTTTCTATAACGAACACTTTAACTTGTCTCAAAAGTCAATTCCTGGACGTAAAACTCCCATGAACACAACCTTTCTATATATAATGAAGGTCTTTGGAGGTTCCAAAAGTCAACTAGTCAATTTCAGGTCGCAATATACATCCGTATAAGATAACCTCTTTATAACAAACAATCTTTTTTAAGTCAATTTCAAGATATAAAGGTCCCATGCAGCAAAACCTTTGTATAACCAACAATTCCAGAGGCGTTTATAGTCAATTATTCAATTTAAAGACGTAAAACTGCCATATAACAAAACCTTTTGACATATAACAAACAATTTCAGAGGTCCCTCGAGTCAATTGGACAATACTAGGGTATATGTAATAAACCTCTGTAAAACGAAACTCCTCTACAACAAACAATTGTTTGGTCATTCAGACCTGTTCTACAGAACGTTTGTTTTACTCATGTCGTAAATGCTTCTAATAACGCTCCAAAAAAATAAAATTTAAAAAAAACCTTTGTCGCAAAGCCCAAAACTCCAGTTTTGCCAATTTCGGCAAACGAACTTACTCCCCAAGAAACTCCCACTCTTTCCTCCTCGACAACCCCATAAAAGGGTCTTTAAACCCGCCCCGAAAACAGAACGTTTCAATTGGCTCGGAATTGCGGCAAAGTCATTGTTACGGCGGCGGAAGACGAGCCGTCGAAATGACAATCAATCTCCTCTCCTCTTCTCTTCCTTTCGTCGTCTCCCGGTGGGATGCGCGGATGAAGTGGCGAATCTTTTGGCAAAAACAGCAAAAATGGACAAGCAGCTACGGCCGATGGGAGAAGGGAAAGGCAACAGCCGGGGATTAACATAAACAAATGTGCTGAGAGAATCGGCGGAAATCCGAGGAGAAGAAGGGATTTTTCGGACACAAGAATTAATTGCCTGGTTTTTTTAGGAACTTAAAGCTCCAAAACAACTGCATTTGGATCGCGCTTTTTACGGCGTGGAAACGAAATGTCCAGGGGCGTACATGGGGTTACCCCCCCCCCCCCAACCAGAATCGGCGAAAAAAAATGAAAAGGGTGTAAGGGGAGAGTAAGGTGAATTTTCTTTTTTTTGATCCAAAAATATACCCCCCCCCCCCCCCCCCCCTCCCAGGCCGACTCCTCAGCTACGCCCTTGGAAATGTCCAAAAAGTTTCTTTGTCTACTATACCAATAACAACGGAAAAAATAATGGTGACATTCTACATGCTTGCTAATAAACATTTTACTGTTTACAATTTTTTTCGCCTTTGTTTTCGCTGCAGGACATCAAAAATATTTTTTGACATTTTGTTTCAAAAAAAGCGCAATTCAAAAGTGGCTGTTCTGACCCTTTAAACTATCAAAACAACTGCATTTTCGATCGTGCGGAAAAAATTCTGCTGTGTTGCGACTTTTGATTGGTTCGAGACAATCCGGATAGTCGCTGAAGTGATTTCTGCGATATGCACCGTGCAACAAAAGTCGGAGTTCGAGCGACAGACGAAGAAAGCCTATTGCAGGGTGCAAAAAGCAAGAAATTGCACCGTGCAAAGGGAACCTTTGTTTTCGCACCGTGCATGTCGCGGAAATCGCGACTTTACGGGCGGACTTGTATCAAGCGTGTGTTCTTCTGACTGAACTTCAGCAAACCTTGTTGACAAAAAATAATTTTATTTTTTTGCCAATAAAATTCCATTGAGCACCCTATTTGTTCTTGAGGTGCTGGGAACAAAGTGCCTGAAAAATTTCTTCGTGTACTGCACCAATAACGACAAGAAAAGAAGAGTTGACGACACTATATACATGCTTGCTAATAATTATATCACTTATGCCGACTTCTACTTTTTCAATTACTTTGACATGTACAACAGAATGCATCCGGAGGCTCTTTGGCGATTCGAAAAGCTTTTGGAGCACACGCAAACAATCTACAAACTCCCGGAACTTCAGGATTATCTCGCCAACAGAGGAGATCATAGTTTCTAGGTTGGAGTGGAGAAAATAAACATTATTTCGCAGTTAAAACATGACCTTCTCAATAAAAGATCACTTCCATTTGTCAATTTGTTGACAAATACTATCACAAAGGCGACAAAGCCATTTCTAAGACCGAAAGAATCAAGGTTCGTTTGCAGTCAGTGGTCTTTTTGGGATTGGTTTCAGTTGGTAGACCATTTCCATAAAAGCCCATTTTTGTCGTTGCTGATTGGAAAATACTCGCTGATTTTTACTAATCCCTCCGGAAAGTTGCTGAAGTGATTTTTGACGTTTGCACACTGCAAAAAATGTCGTGGTGCGAGCGACAGCCAAAAAAGCCTATTGCACGGTGCAAGAAGCAAGAAATTGCACAGTGCAATGGGAGCTTTTTCTTTCTCACAGCGCATTTCGCTCAACTCACTCCAGCGACTTTACGGACGGACTAGCAACGGCACGAAGAACTTTTGTTCAAGCAATTTCCGAGCTGAATAAAACTTAAAGACCTCCAGCAGGACCAGGTGCACCCCTAGGGGCCTCATCGCTCAGTGCCCTCTTCTTCTAGGGGCCTCTTCGGACCAAATCCCAATTTTACACTAAATTACAAATGCATTTTGAATAAAATTCAAAAAAAATTTGCATTAGAGCAATTTATATTATATTCAAAGAGGCGTCAACAATTTAGAAAGAATGCTCGGGTCTTTTGGCCAGATATTGTTGAAGTTGAGGGAGTTGATGCACCCTTTGCACGTGCTCCAAGATTTTGGGGAATTTCTCGAAAGCGGCTGGGTGCATCTTGACAAAGACGTCAACGCTGTCCGCAAAGTAGAAGTCGGGATAGGTCACTCCACTCGGATGGAAGAAACCATTCTCTCCAATGAGCTCTTGAATCACCGGTAATTCCTTCTCCAGTGCTGGGACAAAAACGTCTTTGTAGAGTTGGTCCTGAAACACAGGAAAAGATACAGTCGAATCATTTTACTACTAGTATTTATTTCCAAAAACTGCGTAGACATTTTGTAGCTTTTTATGGTCAGCGCACAGTGCATTTCGCCTTTTTTCCGCCTTTTATGGTTTGCGCACCGTGCATTTTGCTAGTGTTCGCACAGTGCAAGCTTTAAAAGCGGTTTGCACTGTGCGAATCCTCGCAGCAGCGCGGTTGAAGAAGCTTACGTCGCGGCGATTGGTGCACGGTGCGAAGCATTGCGCAAAACGTGAAATGCACTGTGCAAAATGAACTTTTGGTATGTCAGATAATCCAGCAGACGCCATCTTCCAACTATATACAGATTTTCGCTTACCTTGTCGCCAGGATAGAATCCCAAGTAGGTTCTCAGGTACGGAATGATCGTATCAAAGAAGCAACGACAAACTTCGTAAATTTCATCGATTTGCGCAGCTTCCAGACGATTTCCACCGGCGACTCCGCATTCCGGAGCCAAATATCGGAGTATTGCGTGACTCTGGGCTAGTGGTTTTCCGTCGATGAGAAGGACGGGGAGTTGGCCGTAGGGAAAGCCTGAACTTTGGGTATGATATATTTTTAAAAGTAATATTTACAATTTGCGTATAGGTGGAGCCGTAAAAGAAGCAAAGACCCGGATTTTTGGAATCTACGCCCGTTCGGCTCAACTAGACATAGCTCCCGGGCCGGGCCAACGCAAATTTGAGATGGCTCGGCCCGAAATTGGCCCGTAATAACTAAAATTCTGAGTGAGGAATCTAAAATTGGGGTAGCAGACAAAAATAGAGTGCCGAAACCCCATAATACAGACAGAGAAATTACACACAACTATATACGATCGTTTTCAAAAGGTTTACAACACTGTTCTAAAATTTTTTTCATCCTACCTTAGTAATGTTATGTACATTTGCCGGACGACCTGATATCTACGGGCCGGCCCGGGCCAAAGCAAATTTGAAACGGCCCGGCGGGGAGCAATGTCTAGGGTCAACACAAGATCGATCAATACAAGACCTCGAAAAGATAGAGACCCAAAAAAGATTGTTGCAGGTGCCTGCAAGACCTGAAAAAACCGTCGTATGTTTGGCCGACCCTCAACAAAGGCTCGGCGGAGACTTGACGAAGACTTACCACTTTTTCGAACCTTGGTAATTGCTAAACTTAGTTTTCTTGACCCTGAGTTACTGTAACGTAGAAAAAAACAAAATTTGCTTCAAAAAACAAAGATCCGTAAGATTTATCTAGATATTATTGGCGTAATACATGTAAAATACCCCGAAGTAACAGATAAATTGAGGCAACCCGAGATACCAGTCCGTCCGGAAGGTCGCTAGAACGATTTTAGGGACATGCACCGTGCAAAAAAAGCCAGCGTTGTTAGCGCAATTCAAAAGTAATTGTACTGTCTCGAAGGCTCATTACCCTAGTTAAAAGTGGTTGTATGTCGGGAAAGTCGCTGGAGTGATTTCCGCGACATGCACTCTGAGAAAACAAAAGTTCCCTTTGCACTGTGCAATTTCTTGCTTTTTGCACCGTGCAATAGCTCGCACCATGACCTTTTTTGCACAGCTTAAACCCCAAAAATCCCTCCAGCGACTTTCCGGACGCTATGAGATCTCCCTTTTTTCCTCGAGCGACACGCACAGTGCGAAAAAAGTGAGGGCGCGAGCGACAGCCGAAGAAAGCCTATTGCACGGTGCAAAAAGCAAGAAATTGCACAGTGCAAAGCGAACTTTTGTTTTCTCACAGTGCATGTTGCCGAAATTACTCCAGCGACTTAGCTAGTATAAGTTGAGACGTTATGTGCAACGAAAACATAGAAAAAACTTACGGCTTTTGTCTCCTTTCAGACTTGGCCATTCTTCCCAAGGGATTCGGGTATCCGTAAATGGAATGTTGGCGTAGGTCAGGATCAACCGAGCGGCTTCGGCGCGGCCGCGAAACTCGAAATAGAGAAGCTCGTAGTTGGGCATGAGAAAAGATCACTGAAATTTTCGCAAAACATTGTTGTTTATGTCTACCGCGGAGTAAATCCTATTAAAATCAACTTTTCTTTTGCCTTTGTGCGCAAAGTAAGATTTTAAAGGAACTTAACGGGCTTTTTACAGCGTGTGAAACGAAATGTCAAAAAAGTTTTTTTTATGTCCTGCAGCGAAAACAAAGGCGGAAAAATTGCAAATAGCATAATAATTATTAGTAGGCATGTAGAATGTCACCAAAATTTTTTTCCGTTGTTATTGGTACAGTAGACGAAGAAACTTTTTGGACATTTTGTTTCAACGCCGTAGACAGCGCGATTCAAAAGTAAATAGCTGTGCTGTCATTTTAAAGGAACAATAAATCTATATAATTTTGAATCGCGCTTTTTATGGCGTGGAAGTAAAATGTCCAAAAAGTTTCTTTGTCAACTGTACCAATGAAAACCGAAAAGATAATAGTGACATTCTACATGCTTATTAATAATTATTTTACTGTTTGTAACTCTGCTGCCTTTGTTTTCGCCGCAGGACGTAGAAAAACTTTTTTGACATTTCCTCTCACACGCCGTAAAACGCGCGATTCAAAAGTAGCCCTGAAAGTTTTATTACAGCTTACGCTTTATAAAAAAGACCGAGAGATAATATTTGGTCAAATGATCAAAATCACAATTTATTCACAAAAAATCTGTCTGATTTTATCAGACACCAGTGATTCACGTATTGTGGAATTTCATATAAATACAAAAAATTTTAAATTTTGGAGATCAAATTGTGACCTCATCTTAAGCTTTCTTCAACTCAATTTATTTATTTTTTAAGGCGCGGTTCAAAAGTAACTGGTTTAAAAGTAACTGGTTCAAAAGTAACTGTTGCCCTTTAACGGGCCGTAAATCCTATTAAAGCCTAAAAAGTGAATTAACAAATGTTTGCTTTGTCTGCGCAACCGTTGGACTACAAAAAGAAACCTCAACTCCGCCTTTAGACGACCCTTTTGAATTGAAAACTTTCGTTTACACTAAATTCTTTGTACTAGTCTATCCAAAAAGTCTTGAGAATTTCGCGTTTTACTGCAAAAACTGCGTCGCTCTTCGAAAAACACATTTTGCACCGTGCATCTGCCAAAAAAGTGCTTTGCACAGTGCATTTTGACCCAAAAACATCATTTCGCACTGTGCATTTTGCATTGTTTTGCCTTACGTCGCGCGCGCAGAAGGTTCTCAATACTTTTTGGATGGAGTAGTATATTTGTTTTCTTCAAAGTTTTTTTTACTAGGCGGGCCAAAAAGCCTTGACATGTCAGCGCTATGCGCCGTCGCGCGAAAACCTTGTCGCACGTCAATCCAGCGCATTTCCCGAACCGTTTAGACGCTTCGTCCACACAAGAGTGGGTGACGAAAGGATTTTAGATGTTTTTTGAGAAGAATTTTTTGTGGACGAAATTGGTCGCAAAAGATTCGGAAAAATTTTAAAATATTCGTTTCTCACAGAGAGCACGGTTTTGTCCCGGCTAGCCAAGAGAAAACAGCCAAAGATTCTTCTCCAAAATTCTGTTTGTGACGAGACGCCACATCGATTAAATTCTGGTCAGGAAGTAGCTTCAACTACGCTGAATTGACGTGTGTCGCAAATATTCAAACAACAACAGTACAAAATTTAGAGTGCACAGCGATCGCGCACAGTGCGAAATGAATTTTCCGAAAAGCCCAATCAAAGCTTATGTCGCGCGATGGAATTGCACAGTGCGTTTTGTGTTTGCACCGTGCCGATTGCTTGTTCATTTTTTGTCGCGTAAAGCGGAATTCATCGATTGCGACAAGCGGTAAAATTTTCCCAAGTGGAAAAAAGTTTGGCCAAGTGCAAGAAAGTGCAGGAGAAATGGTGGCCAAGGATAAGAAAAAAATTTTGTCCAAATGAGCAAAATGGAAAAATATGGTCAAATATTGGAAATTTTTGCCAAAAGGTGTGGACAAATCGGTAAACAAAGCTTTTACAAACTGTTTTCCCATTTGGGAAACACATTTTTCCCATTTGGACAAAATGTTTTGCCCCAGGCCCATTTTTTCGATTTGGCAAAAAATTTTTTCCACTTGGACTTAATTTTCGCCCTTGGCACATTTTTTTCGATTTGGGCACATTTTGAAAGATTTAGCCCAATCCCACCATTTTTTCCGAATTTTCTTGATAAATTAAAAAGTGGAAGGTCGTATCTGCAGGTTCTTGAAAAATAAACAAAAAAAGTTTGCTGATAATTTTCGTCTTTGAAAAGGAAGAACTGATCAGTTTTAAGCCGCAGCCAGACGGTTTTTGTCGGATCAGAGCACTTATGTTGCGTTGATGATAAGATAAACACAGGGTGGGGTTGTCAAAGTGCGGGCATCTACGGGACAAGCTATTACATGGGTACAAAGCACATTGCAACAAAGAACAAGAACCATGTCTTGAAGTGTAAGTCTCTGTGGCACTAAAGCCGCTATTTTGACAACAATTGCCACCTCCATTCTTTTATGTACTACTCGCGCCATAAAATCCGTAGAATTTTTATCGCTGAAAATGCACCGTGCAAAATTCAACAAACTTTATGGCGCGAGTAGTATACACTTCGTTTACTTGGTATTACATAAACGTTTCTATTGATAACTCATAAAAAAGACTTACAAAGGAAGTACCCCAAGTGCGACGCTCAGATTTTCTTTAAATTTCACACACAAGTCAGGCATAGCCCACGTATTAATTCCTCAAAATTTTAGCTCACGCTTTGCAGGAACAGCCGAGATATTTAACGATCTTTGCGGCCGAGAAAGTACGCGAAATGCGGAGAGTGGTCAGAGGGAAAAGCTCTTTTTGGCCATAACTGCAGCCTTCGCGCATAAAAGCTTGATTTTTCATGGAAGCATTACTATCTATGATATAGTACCTTATCATGTATGTACAGTCAAACCTTTGTGCAACGAATTACACAGCACAAAACATTTTTTTTTTGTTGCACAGAGGTCTAAAATTGATTGTTGGGACTTGGAAAATGTTTGTTACAGACAGATTTTCTTGTTAGAGAATTTGTTGAACAGAGACGCCGCTGTAGCCTACTTAATAATTTTTATCGGTGCGGACTTAAAAGGACAGTACAGCTACTTTTGAATCGCGCTGTCTACGACGTTGAAACGAAATGCACAAAAAAGTTCTTCGTCTACTGCACCAATAACAAATAATGGTGAAATTCTATAATACATGCTTATTAATAATTATTTTATTGTTTGCAACTCTGTCGCCTTTGTTTTTGCTGCAGGACATAAAAAAATTTTTTGACATTTCGTTTTATATTTTTTTCCTTGCAGTCTTTGGCATAACGCAATAGTTTAATTTGAAAAACGCCAAAAAAGTTATCAAATTAGCTGATGGTATCAGGTCGGCTCTTCAGATACTCCTGCAATTGTGGGATGTTCTTAACATCAGTCAAATGTTTCACAAGCGGAGGGAACTTGTTGACCTCGGCGAGGCCTTGCTTCAGGAACGATTCCATGTACCCGGCAACATAGAAATCAACATAACTTGGGCCTTTGTTGCCAAAAAAGCCATTGGGCTTGAGGAGGCTGATGACTTTCGGGAAATGCTTCTGCACCGCCGGAACGAATTGATCCTTGTAGAGCTGGTCCTGAAATACGGTACACGTCAAATCAAAAAAGCAGGAGAAAGGGAAGTCTTCAAGTTGGTGATTCGTCTATGACACTTCGCAACACGTCCGAAAAATTGTTTTCCTAGCTACCGCCTTTTTCTTGATTTACGTTTATAGCCAGTATTTGACGGAAAACGGCAAAATAACTGCCAAAACACAAAAAAATATTTTTTTTCCAACAATTTGCGATACTTTTCAGCAAATTCTAACAAGAAATCGCAAATTTAGATACCCAAAAAATTATTTTACTTTAATGTTGCGAAGTGTCAAAGATGAATCGCCAACTTGAAGACTTTATTTTTCATTGCGAAATTACAGTCAAACCTCTGTACAACGCGCAGAGAATTTTAAAATTTTATTCGTTGTACATAGAACGACTTTGTTGCATGAAGTTTTATTTTAGCCTAAAACCGACCCTGGCGACTTTTGACTTTTTCTACTATACTATAATAGTATTTCCATAATGTGCGTAGATTTTTTTTTAACTTTTATCGCCGGCGCACAGTGCCTTCTGCTTTTTTCCCCTATTTGTCGCACCGTGCATTTTCTTTGTTTTTCGCACAGTGCAAACTTGAAAAAGCGGCTTGCACTGTGCAAATGTGCGGAGCAGCACAGGTGAAAAAAAAGCTTCAATGCACGGTGCAGAATGTCTTTTTTTGCATATCGATCAAAAGTCTGCGCATTTTATGGAAATACTAGTAGCCAGGTTTTGTTGGACCTCCAAAATGTTTTGCTATAGCCGCGTTTTGTTGTATAGCACTTTACACACACTGTACAGAAGCCACAACATACAGTATCTTACCTTGTCCCCTTTTGCATATCCAAGAGACGTAACGTAGAAAATATAAGTGGCATCGACGAAATTGCGGAACACTTCATAGGCCTGATCTAAAAAAGCGGTCTCAACCGGGTCTGACCCTCCGTCCAAGCCGGTCAACTTGGCCACAAATCGATTAATCGCGTGACTTTCGGTCAGCGGCTTTCCATCGATGAGGAGTGATGGCATTTGGCCGTAGGGGAATTCTGAAAAAAACGGGGAAAGTAACGTATTTTATTTACGAAATTGATTTTTAGTAGGGATGTAGCCCTTTCATGGAAAAAAAACTAATTTTTTTTAAAAATTCACCTTAGAAATCTTGGTTGTTTCTGCAATACGCGTATTTGCGCACACAATATGCTACGTTTCAATTCCTAAAACTTTTTGCTCGCGCTTTGCAGTGACCGCCAAGATATTCAAAATTCTTCGTGGCCTAGAGAGTACGCGAAACGCAGAGAGCGGTGAGAGAGAAAAACAAATTTTGGCCATAACTTTGTCAGTTTCGTGCGGAAAAAATTGATTTTTTGTGGAAACATTGCCCCATACGATAGAAGTAGGCATAAAAGTTTTCATACTACAGTTTGCCAAAAAATGTTGCATTCTTACCAACTTTCAGCTTAAAAATCTCGACGGTTTCTGCAAGGCGCAAGCTAGGAGTTTCGCATATGTCTTAGAAAAAATTAATTTAAATTTATGCGTAGCATAATCAAAATCTGAGCATCACACTTGGAGTGCTTTCATAGCTATTGTCTCGTCAATTCCGACCTAATGGATTAAGTTTTGGGAAAAATATTTTCGCCCTTAACGCATCATAGATAATAGTATAATTCAAATGCTGGAATGCGCTGGTTTATTCTCAAAATGTGCCTACTACTATTATTTTTTATAACTGTTTAGTAGATTTTACAAGTAAAATAACTTGTTAATCATTTTTATCTACTTCCATGCCTTATTTTTGTAAATTTACTCTTTCTGGAAAAAAATAATTTCTTTCTGGGAAAATATATATCTTTTCTGGGGAAAGATTGCATTTTTTCTATGAATCCTTTTTCTGGGGAAAAATATTTTTAATTCTAGGAGAAAAATATAGACCCTTAATTTTTGGGGGTTTGCACTGTGTTTTTTGGGATTGGTTTCAGTTGGTAGACCATTTCCATAAAAGCCCATTTTTGTCGTTGCTGATTAGAAAATACGCGTTGATTTTTACTAATCCCTCCGGAATTTTGCTGAAGTGACTTTTGACGTTTGCACAGTGCAAAAAAGTCAGGGTGCAACAACCGAAAAAAAGCCTATTGCACAGTGCAACGTAAAATTTTTGTTTTTGCACAGTGCATGTCGCGGAAATCACTGCTAATAGTACTTACTGCTCGTGTCTCCCTTTACACTTGGCCATTCCTCATGACTAATCCGCGTGTTCTTGAATGGAACTCCGGCAAAATTGAAGCACATCCTCGCGACTTCTCCTCTTCCGCGGGCGTTGAAGTAAAACAATTCGTAGGAGGGCATTTTCACAGCTGAAAGCTGGATGTAAATGAGTTTGGAAGTGAGAAAATATTGCTTTTATTTGCGAAAAGTGCACTTACAATACAAATTTACCAGCTTCTGGTTTGTGCGAGGTAAAAAAAGAAGGGTTCTTAGGGTTCAAAAAAGAGGCAAAAAGAAGGAAAAAGAGCGGAATGATGGGAGTTTTTGTGTTCGAGCAAAAACCAAAGCAGAAAAAGACAGACGCGATAATTTAACGAATATAAACTAGAGAAACAATGGTTGTGCAACACACCCAAAGGAAATTAGAGAAATTCTGCTCATTACAACAAAATTTTAGAACGAAAATTATGCTGGAATCGTAGTTGATGAAGTTAAACCTGTACTACTTCAGCCGTTTTCCGTAAAAAGCTTAAAGCGACAGTACAGCTACTTTTGAATCGTGCTTTTTACGGCGTTGAAACAAAATGCCCAAAAATTTTTTTCGTCTACTGTACCAATAACAATGAGAAAATAATGGTGACATTGTACATGCTTAATAATTATTATTTTACTACTTGCAACTCCGTCGCCCTTGTTTTCACTGCAGGACATAAAAAAAACTTTTTTGACATTTCGTCTCACACGCCGTAAAACGCGCAATTTAAAAAGTAGCTGTTCTGGCTCTTAAAATAGCTTTTAGATGACTTTGCACGACATGCAAGTGCGAATGAAAAGCGGACTGTGCACGTCAAATAGAGGACTCTTGAAGTTGGCTTTTCGTCCAAAGATTTATCGGAAAAATTATTTTGTAAATTTTTCCGGTCAAAACAAGCAACTTTTCGTCAAAAACGACCCGGGTTTTGCTAAATTCGACAAGAAAACGACCCGGGTTTTGCCAAATTCGACAAGAAATCGATCAAAAAACATTTCTCGGATCCCAAATTTGTGACGAAATGTCAACTTGAACAGTTTCCTTTCTTTTGCTTTTTCGATTTGACGTGCTGTGCGGACATGAGCTTTGTTTGCCCTTTTCACAACAATTTCCTTTGCGATAAAACATGTTTTTCGCTTGCGATGAAACAAGTTGAAACAAGTTGGTGAGGCAGACATGTCATTGCTTTTTGGTACCAAACAACGTCCTTGTGATCTCGGTTCTCTTGACACGATTTTTGCAATGCGTAAAATCATTTTTGCGATGCGAAAAATCTTTTGGCGTTTGCCATCGATAATATTATATTTAAAGCATCCACATAAAGTTTTAAGGTAGTTGGTGTGGTCCATTAAGATGAGTACTTGAGCTACTCCCGCTTTGCAACAAATTCTCTAATTGGCAGTCCATGATTTTTATTTCCGTTTATCAAACCATAGATCGTCCATCCGGTAAAGTCGTTGGAAAGATTTCAGCGACATGCACTGTGCAAAAAAAGGCAGGGTGCGAGCGACAGCCGAAAAAAGCCTATTGCACGGTGCAAAAAGCAGGAAATTGCACAGTGCAAAGTGAACTTTTGTTTCCGCACAGTGCATGTGGCGGAAATCACTCCAGCGACGTTACGGACGGACTAGTATACGATAATGTTCTATTATATCGAGGTCTTTTTCACACACTCGGCGACCTTTTTGATCTCCTCCAAACCCACAGTGGTCTTCGTTTCGGGTCGATTTTTCAGATATTCTTTAATTTGAGGAAACGAATTCACTTTTTCCCGAAGCTTCTCAAATTCCGGATGCTCGGCCATGAGTTCTGGGCAATATTGTCCGTACTGTCCAATAATAACGGCCCGATAAAAATCGACAAAAGTTGGTCCGGTCTTTCCAAAGTAGCCGGTGGGCTTTAATTGCGCTAGAATTTTAGGGAAATACTTTTCAACGTTGGGCAGAAGGACATCATTGTAAGACTTGTTCTAAAAAAATGTCATAAATGAAGGAACAAGCATACTAGTCCGTCTGTAAAGTCGCTGAAGTGATTTCTGCGGTACGCACTGTGCGAAAAAGTCAGGGTCGGAGCGACAGCCGAAAAAAGCCTATTGCACGGTGCAAAAAAGCAAAAAATTGCACACTGCACAGTCAACTTTTGTGTTCGCACAGTACTCGTCGCGAAAATCGGCCCAGCGACATTGCGAACAGATTAGTAGTCCATTACCTTATCGTCATCCCAAAATCCCATCTTCACATAAATGTAGGGAAAAGTGGCGTCAGCGAAGCCTCTGCACAATTCGTGGGCCTGACTGATAATGGCCCTCTCCAAGGGATCTGGACCACCGTCAAGGCCCGTTATTTTGGCTACATACCGATAAATCGCATGGCTCTCGGCTAATGGGACACCGTTAACAAATAATACGGGAAGAACTTTGTAGGGAACGCCTGAAAGGGATAAAACTGGGGGGGGGGGGTGGGGTAGGAACTTATAAAAATCTAGAAAGCAAAATGTAATAAAACCTCTATACAACAAATTACAAAGAACCTGTTTCTGCCATAGGCAGCAATGTTTTCACAAAAAGTCAATTTTTTCCATGCCAAACAGTCAAAGGTAGTAGTAGTCTGTTCGCAAAGTCGCTGGAGACATTTTTGGTGTTTGCACTGTGCAATAAAAGGGAAAGTGCGAAGAACAGCCAAAAAAGCCTATTGCACGGTGCAAAAAACAAGAAATTGCACAGTGCAAAGCGAACTTTGTTTTCGCACAGTGCAATTTCGCCGAAATCCTTCCACGACTTCACGGATGAACTATTATAGTATCACCAAAAAGTGGTTTTCTCTTTGAATGCTCTCAGAGTTTTGCGTACTTTCTTGGCCGCAAAGATTGTTGAATATCTCACAGCTACTTTTGAATTGCGCGTTCTACGGCGTTTGAAACGAAATGTCAAAGAAGTTTTTTCAAGTCCTGCAGCGAAAACAAAGACGATAAAGTTGCAAACAGTAAAATAGTTATTAGTAAGCATGTAGAATCTCACCATTGTTTTTTTACGTTGTTGTTGGTACAGTTGACGAACAAACATTTTGGAAATTTCGTTCCCACACCGTAAAGCACTCTGGGACTTTGAAACTTTAAAGGGCCAAAACAACTACTTTTGAACTGCGCTGTTTACGACGTGTGAAACGAAATGTCAAAAAAGTTTTTTTAAGTCCTGCAGCGGAAACAAAGGCGGGAGAGTTACAAAATCTAAAATTGTTACTTGTAAACATGCAGAATGTCACCATTATTTTTTACGTTGTTATTGGTACAGTAGACGAAGAAACATTTCGGAAATTTTGTTCCCACGCCGTAAAAAACGCGATTCAAAAGCAGCTGTATTGTCCCTTGAAAAAGCCTGGAAAGCTACAAATTAAACCGCAAAAGCTCACGTTCTTTGTTCTTTTTCAGCTCCGGCCATTCCTTGAAGTCAACTCGAGTATCCTTGAAAAGAATCCCAGTGTAATGAAACATCAATCGGATCGCTTTAGCGCGCCCTGGCGCTGCGAAATACAGAAGCTCATGTTCAGGCATTTTTTGCGGAAAATAAAAATAAAAATGAGACGAAATGGAAAAGAAATGGTTCGAAGTTTCGAAATAATACCTTCTACAAATAAATAGACAAGAAGCTTTCAAAAAAGAGCAGATTATTGCGACGAAAGCGAGTTCAAAATACAAATTATGTCCGATATGCGAGTTGTTCCAGCCAACCACACTCAATTCGCTGCAAAATGATGTGTCGTTGCTTGAATTGACTTTTTTTAAAGGACGAAAACAACTACATTTGAATTTTGCTTTGACGCCTTCAAGATGTCACAAACAGTTTCTCTGTCTACAGTACCACTAACAACGGAAAGAATAAGAGTGACATTCTACATGCTTACTAGCAAAGATTTTACTGTTTGCAACTCTGCCGCCTTTGTTTTCGCTGCAAGACATAAAAAATTTTTTTTAACATTTTGTCTCACCCGCCGTAAAACGCGGAATTTAAAAAGTAGTTTTGAAGTGACTTTTAACGTCCAAAATCAGGGGTGCGCTAAATTAACTTTTACATATCTTTCCTCAAAGTGGTCGAATTTTCACCCTTCAAACTTTACAAAAAAGAAGACTGTCTTGGCTTCATTTCCATCTACTTTGTAAAAATTAGGTTCTAAAATTGGCCAAGAAATCGGCTGATCAATCGAACCTTCCCCGATTTCGCTCTTTCGATAACTTTTTGCGGCAAAAATTGGGGCTACCTCGACAAATTTTGTCATAACTTTCCTCAAAGTGGTCTAAAATTCACCCTTCAAACTCAGGCGCGTAGCTGTCGGTCTAGGGGGTGGGGGGGGGGATGTTTTTGGAAGTTGTTACCTGTGAAAAAAAATTTTGATTTACCTTGCTCTCCCCTTACCCCCTTTTCATTTTTTTTTTCGCCGACAGCTAGCTGTACGGTACCCATGCCCCCCCTCCTTGCGACGCTCCTGCCGGAGCCATGTCTAGTGCAACGACCTACATCCCTTCTGTTCCAACAGAAACAAGAATATATATTTATTGTGCGAAGAAAAGTGTTGTGAGCAATTAAGTGAACAACGATCAGTAATAATTATATGGAAATGGCCTAGAACTTGGTGTCAGGCCGCGACCTCAAGTAGTCTTGCAGTTGCGGCAGTGCGTCAATTCTTTTGGCTTGCTCCAAGAACTCCGGATACTTTTGAATGATCTCGGGATGGTATTTGTTGTAGAATGTGATCACCAAGGACCAGTAAATGTCGGCGTACGTGAGCTTATCGCCGAAGAATCCACTAGGCCTGAGTTGCGACCGAATATGGCTGAAGTGCTTTTCGACGTTGGGCGAGAAGACGTCATCGAAGAGTTTTTCCTGCAATGGGGTAGTATAATATAATATATTGCAGCGAGGTTTGTAAAAACCAATTATGGGTGGAGGAACAAGCAATGTTTTCTTATGGGAACAGTTGATTCTATGCTTAGACATCTACAAATTGCAGACAAACTTCGTTATGACAAATCGCAATGAAGAAAAATCTGAGTAAAGTAGACTTTAGTATTAACAGGGGAAGTACCCAAAGTGCGACACTCAGATTTTGACAAAAATTGGCTCAAAATTTATTATTATTTTTTTTAAGACATATGCTAGACCCCTAGCTCGCGCTTTGCTGGCGCAACCGAGATTTTTAGATCGAAAGTTGGCGAAAATGTGAAACTTTTCTGCGACTTTAGGTGTAAAAAGTGTCATGCCTATTGCTACTATAGTGGGTAATGTTTCCATTAAATTTTTACGTCGCGAAACTAACAAAGTTTAAGCCAAAACGTGTTTTCCTCTGTGACCGCTCTCCGCATTTTGCGTTCTCTCTCGGTCGCAAAGATCGTTAAATATCTCAGCTGAGCCAGTGCGAGCTAAAATTTTCAGGAATTAATATGTTGCCTATGCGTGGCATGCATACCAAATTTAAAGAAGATTTGAGCGTCGCGCAGGCACCGTAGTGCCGCTAAGGTCGCTGGAGTGCATGCACTGCGAGAAAACAAAAGTTCCCTTTGCACTGTGCAATTTATTGCTTTTTGTGCGGTGCAATAGGCTTTTTATGGCTGCCGCTCGCACTCTTTTGCATAGCCTACCTTTTCGTCCTGCGTGAATCCCAAACAACTCAAAAAGTATTTGACAGTCGCATCGTAGAACGATCTGCACATCTCATAGACTTGATCGATACGAGTGGCCTCAATCGGATCCGGGCCGCCATCAATGCCGGCAATTTTGGCGACATACCGAGTGATGGTGTGACTCTCACACAACGGTTTGCCGTCAATGTGTAAAACCGGGATCATACCAAATGGAATTTCTGAAAAAATGCATTTTCACACTTTTTCGGAATGTACAAAAAAAAAATGCCCGAGGCAAATGAGATTTTTTTCTTACTTTTGCTATCCGTCTTCCAATGTTGCCACTCGGAGCTGTCCAGCCGCGTATCTTTGAATGGAATTCCACCATAATGCAAGATTAAACGAATGGGTTCAGCTCTGCCGGCAGCAGTGAAGTAGATCAACTCGTATTCTGGCATGTTCTAAAAACGGACTTCCATTATGTCTTCGGGAAATTGGTGAGGACGGCAAATTGATCTCGCGCGCAGTTTCAAACAAGTTTTTGGGTACAAATGGTATTTTAGTTTGCCGGTAAAACAAAAACACCTAACCAAAATCAACTAACAAGGTAAGCATCCGAAGCTCTCCGCGCTCTGCGTGCTCTCTCGGCCGTTGAATGTGTCGGCTGGCAAAGGGCAAATCGATAATTTTTTTGGGTTTCTGATAAATGAGCGTTAAATGAGCTCGGCTGCCCTTGAGAAGCGCGAGCTAAGCTTTTTGGCAATGATCATTGCGCCTCTGCCCAATGCGTGTGTAAAATAAAAAAAATCTGAGCATCGCACTTGGAGCCCTTGATAGCCGGTTCTTGCAGCGGCTACAAAACCCCAATATGTACAACAACTTCCAATCTACTTCTTCTTGAAGGATCAAAACAACTACATTTGAAATTCGCTTTTGGAAGACGAAATGTCACAGAATTTCAACAGTCTCTCGTCGTAAAACGAAATTGGCAATAGTGCGAAATAACCAACTAGACTTACAAGGGAAGTACCCTTAACGCGACGCTCAAATCTTGTTTAAATTTTGCACACACGTCAAGCATGGGCCACAATCCAATTCCTATAGATTTTAGCTCGCACTTGGCAGGGACAGCCGAGATATTCAAAGATCTACGCAAAACGTGGAGAGCGGCCACAGACGAAAAAACTTTTTAGTCGTAACTATGCGAGTTTTGTGCGGAATACATTAATTTTTTGTGGAAACATTACACTGTACGGTAGAAATAGGAATGACGACAAAAGTTTTCCAAGCCGTAAAACGCGCGATTCAAAAGTAGCCGTTCTGGCCTTTTAGAGGGCCAAAAAAACTACATTTGAATTTCGATTTTACGGCTTGAAGACGAAATGTCACAAAATTTTGTGTCTTCCCACGCCTTTTATGTAAACAAAGTAGAAAAAATTTTAGATCCGTTGAGGATGTATTTTACAGTCTACTAATGCCAATTTCGTTTTGCAACGATGGACAGAAAAAATTCTGTGACATTTTGTCTTCCAAGCTGGAAAAGCGAGATTCAAATGTAGTTTTTTTGGTCCTTTAAAGAAGTTCTTCGCTGCACATGCAGACCAAAGATTGGGCTTTGTTTTCTGTTGCAGAGAGCGATATTTCTGCAGAAAAACGTTTATTTACCCGCGAATTATCCAACGATCTATTTACATCGTTGGATAATTCGGCTGCAAAGCGCGAGATAAAGTTTTCACCAATTAATATGTCGTCCATGCCCGATGTGTGCAAAATTTTAATAAAATCTGAGCGTTTAACTTTTAACACTTCTCTAGTTAATAAAATATGCTCAGAAGGTGAATTTACAGCTGATTATTTCTATACATACACAACAAAAAAGCAAAAAAAAAACTCTTTGTCTCAATTTCAAGTCGAAAAAGTCAAAAACACCCGAAAAATTCGCAAAAATAAAATGAAAAACAACGTGGAAAGGATAAAGCGACAATGTTTTGAAACGTGTTTACCCCCACTCTTCTATATATTTGATGTTCAAGAACGCCTCCGAATTTAGACCACCGGAACGTGGTCTCTGCCCATTTTTGACCGGCAACCCGCAAGTCACGTTCCGCTTATGACGCTGTAAAAACGTGAGAAAGAAAACGTTGTAATAAAAGGTAAATTGTGGATGAATTCTGATGAATTGAGAAGGTTAATGCGAAAGAGCGACGGTCTGGAGGCGTGATAGACTACAAATATTTACCTTTTGTAGAAACACACTGTTCAAAGCGCTTAAAGGGCCAGAACAGCTACTTTTAAGTTGCGCTTTTTACGGTGTGTGAAACGAAATGTCAAAAAAGTTTTTTATGTCCTGCAGCGAAAACAAAGACGACAGAGTTTCGAACAGTAAAATAATTATTAGTAGACATGTAGAATGTCACCATATTTTTTTTCGTTGTTATTGGTACAGTAGACGAAGAAACTTTTTGGACATTTGTTCCCACGCCGTACAAAGCGTGATTCAAAAGTAGTTTTACTGGCCCTTTAAGAAAATTTCCTTTGAAATTTGATAAAATGCGTAAAAAGTATATAAAAAAATTTTTCAAAGGCAATCTGAGCGTCGCACTGATTTTAGTTAGTGTTCTACGGTAGGAATGGGTGTGAAACGTATGATACCGAAATTCAAAAAAGGTATTACATTTTTGCCAACTTTCGACCTAAAAAGCGCTTGTGATCTTGCGTTAAAGAATTTGTACCAACTTTTGAGCGTCGCACTTGGAGCACTTCCCCTATGGGTGGGCGCAATAGTTTGAGCATTTTCCCTGTCATCCGACTGTTATCGGTATACCATATCATCGTGGCAACTCGGGACATTTGCCGTGAAAAGAAGAATCATTGGACAACTATTAGTTTAAGTATTTATTTTGTGAGGGTGTGAGCAAAAAAGAAACCAAAAGTGTAATCATATGTGTTCGTCATTGTTGATGGTTTACGATTAGGTTTACTGCTGTGACTTAAAGTAGTTTTGCAACTCCGGCAACGCGTTGACTTTCTTGGCCTGCTCCAGGAACTCGGGATATTTCTGGATGATCTCCGGGTTGTGCTGGTTGAAGAGCAGAATGCCTTTGGTCCAATAAAAGTCGACATACGTAACTTTATCGCCAAAAAATCCGCTGGGCTTGAGTTGCGAGCGAATGTGATTGAAGTGCTTTTCAACGTTGGGCGAGAACACTTCATCGCACACTTTTTGCTGAAAAAATAGGTTGTAGGTTAGAAGGTCTAGACAACTTGACCAAAGAGCCATTAAAAATTCTACTATAATTCGTCCGGAAAGTCGCTGGAGTGATTTTCAACGTTTGCACAGTGCATTTTGCCAGAAACACAATATTTTGCACAGTGCATTTTGTTTGTTTTTGACCTGGGCCGGCAAATTGAGTCTCTTAGCAGAACTCAATCCGTTTTGACACCCTTTTCAAAAATTTTATAGTTACCAGCAATTATAGTCTGTTCGGGAAGCCGCTGAAGTGGCTTTGCATTGTGCAGAAACGTCAAGGTGCAAGCAACAGCCGAAAAAAGCCTATTGCACGGTGCAAAACAAAGGAAATTGCACAGTGCACAGTGAACTTTTGTTCTCTCACAGTGCATGTCGCGGAAATCACTCCAACGACTTTACGGACGGACTCTATACATGCTATAGTATAAAAAAAGACAAAAATTAAGCCCAAAAATTTTTGTGTACGGTGCAAAAAATTTGAAGCATTGAAAAAATTGCACAGTGCAAAGTGAACTTTTGTTTTCGCACAGTGCATGTCGCGGAACTCGCTCCAGCGTTTTTACAAAAGGACTAGTAATCTACCTTGTCTTCCTGAACGAATCCCAGGCAAACCAGCAAATATTTGAATACCGCATCGCTGAACGATCTGCACATCTCATACACTTGATCAATATGAGCGATTTAGAGGGGGTCTGGACCACCATCGAGACCAGTGACTTTAGCCACGTATCGAGTGATGGTGTGACTTTCACACAGAGGTTTACCATCGATCAGGAGTACTGGCATCACGCCAAATGGGATTTCTGACGGAAACAATTATTATTTTTTGAAGCAATTGCAAAGCAGTGTTCAGATTTTATTCTTAAATGTTCCGCTTACTTTTCGTATTTTCCTTTAACGCTGGCCAGTCCTCACGTGCCACTCTGGTATCTTTGAAAGGAACTCCAGCGTAGTAAAAGCACAACCTGATGGGCTCGGCTCTGCCGGGAATCCCAAAGTAGATCAACTCGTATTCTGGCATGTTCTAAAAATAAACACTTTTCATTATATACATTTGAGTGTACGTAGTATGAACTGAAGTCACATGCAAGAAAAGATTTCACGGTAAAATACGAACTCTTTTGTCGGATACTAGTTTTTTCATAAAATACGCAAATTGCTTTTGATTGCCAAACCGGATCCCCAACAAAACACGGAAGCGGTGGTAGAAAAGCTTGGCCAAGTAGGGAAAAGTGTGGCCAAATTGAAAAAAAGTGTGTAAAAAGTTTGCAACACTTTTTTTAACTATTTTTTGTCCTATCGTAATTTTATATTTGCCGGGCAAATTGATATGTACGGGCCGGGCCAAAGCAAATTTGAAACGGCCCAGCCCGGAGCCATATCTAATTTAGGCAAATATTTTTTTTCTGGCGTCAGAAATGAAGCGACCGGGAGAACTGTAGCAACCATCAGAGACACGTGTTCTCATCGACCGCACCTCCTTTGTTATCAGTCCCTTCCGAAGCCCCTATAAGAATAGTGAGACCCTTTTATACCGGGGCCGGTTGCGAAACCAACAACCACGACCTCGCCGAAGCGAGACGGTTTGTCGGAACGTCAGAAAATCAAAGATCTCAGCTGAACCCTCATTTTTCTTCTGCTTCATAATTTTTTTTAACCCCAACATGTCTCTTAAAAAGGCCCTACAAAATTAATCGCAGCACACTCTACAGATTGCGCAATATTATCACACCAAGCAACAGAAAGTCCCCTTTTATACCACCCAAAAACTGTCTGTGTAATCAAAAAAGCGCACAGACAAAACACAGCACAAACTCGACAAAGTGTTACGTGTCGACCCGTAGCTACTCATCCCTACACGAAAATTGGAAAAAATAGGGAAAAAAAGACAAAATGCACTGTGCGGCGGCGATAAAAGCCGAAAAAACTCCAGAAACTTTATGGAAACCCTAGTAGCTTCAGAAAATTTCCGATCAGGAGAACTGTAGCAGCCCACATTTTTTTCGGACGCACGATAAATTCACCCGCCCTAATAAAACAACAGAGGGTCCGCTTTTATACCACCCAAAAGTGTCTGTGTAATCAAAAAATGACAGAACAAAGCACAAACTCGACAAAGCGTTACGTGTCGACCCGTAGCTAATCATCCCTACACGGAAAGAATTCTTTAACCTTCAAAAAAAAAAAGATTAAGAAATCGCCACAAAATTTATAAAAAAATTGAAAAGTTTTGAAACTTGTTTGCTGTTTTTTGTCAACACATTGGCGCGTCGCAAAAAAAGTGTTTCGCACAGTGCATTTTGCCAGAAACACAATATTTTGCACAGTGCATTTTGTTTGCTTTTGACCTGGGCCGGCAAATTGAGTCTCTTAGCAGAACTCAATCCGTTTTGACACCCTTTTCAAAAATTTTATAGTTACCAGCAATTATAGTCTGTTCGGGAAGCCGCTGAAGTGGCTTTGCATTGTGCAGAAACGTCAAGGTGCAAGCGACAGCCGAAAAAAGCCTATTGCACGGTGCAAAACAAAGGAAATTGCACAGTGCAAAGCGAACTTTTGTTCTCTCACAGTGCATGTCGCGGAAATCACTCCAACGACTTTACGGACGGACTCTATACATGCTATAGTATAAAAAAAGACAAAAATTAAGCCCAAAAATTTTTGTGTACGGTGCAAAAATTTGAAGCATTGAAAAAATTGCACAGTGCACAGTGAACTTTTGTTCTCTCACAGTGCATGTCGCGGGACTCACTTTACCGACTTAGTACTACGCGCGCCATAAAGTCCGTTTTATTTTATCGCTGATGTTGCGGGGGTGCGGTCGCCTAAAAGTGCATGTCGCTTGGGTAAAAACGGCAAATCGCCGTGACGGCCACAAAGAATAAAAAAAAAATTCACGGTGCAAAATTCTACGGACTATGGCACGAGTGGTACTACTCACGACATAAAGTCCCGACAATTTTGCACAGTGCAGTTTCCTTTTTCTTCGGCGGCCGTCGCGGAGATTTCCGGTTCTAATCCAAGCGCACTTTTACGCGACGGCACTTCAATTTTTGCGCGCGACATCAGCGATAAAATTGTCGGGACTTAATGGCGAGAGTAGTACTACTCGGTGCAAAAAGTCCATTTTTGCAATTTTTCGCACCGTGCATCACTTTTTGTAAGTGCGGAGTGCGGTAGCACAGTGCAGACCGCTTTTCAACTTTGCACCGTGCGAAAAACAGAGAAAATAGAATGCACGGTGCGCCGGCAATACGTTACCGATAACTGAGGCTTGCGACGTGGCCTTTGCCTAAAAATACGCATCATTGGGTTAGCAACAGTTTAGGTATTTATTTTGTAAAATTGTGAGAAAAAAAGGAAACCAACACAATGATAGTAGATTATAAAACAGAGCTTTGTTAAAAGGGACATTCCAGGTTTTCTGCTGCGATTTTAAGTGGGTCATATGAGGGTGGCAACTCAGGACATTTGCCGTAAAAACAAGAATCATTGGACAACTATTATTTTAAGTATTTATTTTGTGAGGGTGTGAGCAAAAAAGATACCAAAAATATAATCATATGCAAACAATTTTTGCCATTATTGATAGTTTACGATTAGGTTTACTGCTGTGACTTGAAGTAGTTTTGCAACTCCGGTAACGCGTTGACTTTCTTGGCTTGCTCCAGGAACTCGGGATATTTCTGGATAATCTCCGGGTTGTAATTATTGAAGATCAGAATGACCCGGCTCCAATAAATGTCGGCATATGTAACTTTATCGCCAAAAAATCCGCTGGGCTTGAGTTGCGAGCGAAGATGATTGAAGTGCTTTTCAACGTTGGGCAAGAACACCTCATCGCACAACTTTTGCTAAAAAATAGATGGCGGTTTAACATGTTCAACATGATTACGCAGCTATTAGAGGCGGTAGTCTACCTTGTCTTCCTGAACGTGTCCCATGCAAACCATCAAATATCTGAATACCGCATCGCTGAACGACCTACACATTTCGTAGATCTGATCGATGTGAGCGGCTTCGACAGGGTCTGGACCGCCATCAAGTCCAGCGACTTTAGCCACATATCGTGTGATGGTGTGACTCTCACCCAAAGGCTTACCATCAATTAGTAAAACCGGGATCACTCCAAATGGGACTCCTGAAAAAGCAAAACAAAATTTTTTTCCCAGAGCACTATGTAAAAGTGTGACATCATGACATGAAAACAAGATAAAACAATATCTAGCGCAGATTTAGACAGCTTTTTGCGTAGGCGTATATATTAAGTCCATCCCTAAAGTCGTTAGAGTGATGTTTGCGACATGCCAAGGTTCACCTTGCACTGTGCGATTTCTTGTTTTTTGCACCGTGCAATTGGCTTCTTTGGGCTGTTGCTTACACCTTGACCTTTCTTGCACGGTGCAAACACCACAAATCACTCCAGCGACTTTACAAACGGACTAGAATCACACATACAGCTCGGGCGGAAATAACCAAGATTTTTAGTCCGAAAGTTGGTTAAATGGCGACAGCTTTTTTGTGTTAATGCATAAAAAGTTTTGTGTCTATTTCTACCGCACCGTACAGGACAATGCTTTCACAAAAAAACAGGTTTTTCTACACAAAGCGGGCGAAAATATGACCAAAATGCGTTTTTTCTCTGCCCGCCCTCCACATTTCGCGCGCTCTCTTTGCCGTAAAAAAACCTAAGTATTTTTTTCCTAGTCTGCCCTGTGAAGCGCTAAAAGTGTATAAAATTAGTATGTAGCCTAGGCCTCAATTCCGTGCAAAATTCGATGCCAATCTAAGCGCCGCACTTTGACTCCGAATCCCGACTTACTTTTAGTGTCGTTCTTGAGAGTTGGCCAGTCTTCACGTGCAACCCTCGTATCCTTGAAAGGAACCCCGCCAGCATGGAAGCACAGTCTGATGGGCTCGGCTCGGCCGGTTACATCAAAGTAGATCAACTCGTATTCGGGCATGTTCTGAAAAGGAATTTCTATTAGTTTTTTGGGAAACGGGTAAAGTCAGAAAAGCGATCTTGCGCGGACTTGAAAAAGAAGCTTTTCAAGGAAAATTCCAGCCCGATAAATTGGGAATAATACCACAAAAAAATTTTTTTTGCTCAGATGAAAGAGATGAGCATAAACGTGTTTTATAATGGTCAAAGAAAAGCTGGGTTGAGTTAGCAGCGCTTTTTAAACTTTTTTTAATGGTTTTTTATACCTTTATACCTGTTGGCTAGCCACTACAAATTTTTATTCTTGAGTATACTAGCCGGCTTCTAGGGACAGTACGATTACCATGTATAGATTCTAGACATGGGCCAGTCCGTTTCAAATTCTATTCGGCCTGGCCCATTGAAGTCGAGGGGCGGCCCGGCTTAAATGAACAGTACAGCCACTTTTGTATTGCGCTTTCTGCGGCGTGTGGAACAAAATGTCAAAAAAGTTCTTTATGTCCAGCAGCAAAAACATAGGCGGCAGAGTTGGAAACTGTCAAATAATTATTAGTAAGCATGTAAAATGTCACCATTATTTTTTTTCGTTGTTATTTGTACAAACCTTTTGGACATTTTGTTTCCACGCCGTAAAAACCGCGTTTCAAAAGCAACGTTACTGTCACATTAACCTAGACTTGGCCCGGCCAAGGACGCCTAACCGGAAATTTTCCGGCCTAGCGTAACTCTTTTCCAGCTCCATAAAAGCTACCTTTATATGTTTCTTCAAAGGGCACTCCCACTTCATCGCAAAAAACTCTACAACTTTCGCAATATCGTCACAACAAACAACGGAGAGTCCCCTTTTATACCGCCCAAAAACTGCCCATGTAATCGCAAAGGACAGAGACAGCTCCAAAGCAGAAAATAGACAAAATTTTACCTAACCCGCAGCTAATCCTCCCCGCACAAGCAACATATGTATTCTTTAACCGCTCCGAAAAGCGTAGAACTTTGAGAAATCACGACAAAACAAATTGAAAAGTCTTGACACCCGTTTACTTTTGTAAACACAGTTAAACCACTGCATAACGGACCAATAAAGGGCGAAAAATTGATTCGTTATGGAAAGGTTTGGCTATTGGAAGTGAATTTTGACTGAAAATAGATTTTTTAGAACGAAGAAATTGTTTGTTATACTACTACTACTTGAGACTGTTATACTACTACTACTCGAGACCGATAGTTCCGATAATTTGTCGCGGGCCACGTTAGTCCAAAAACAACGACATGCACTGTGCAAAATGTTGTTTTTCTGTCAAAATGCACTGTGCGAACCCTTGTTTTCGCGCTTTTACTGCGTAGAAACGAAAGGTCCAAAAAGTTTCTTCGCCTACTGTACCAAAAACAAGAGAAAAAAATAATAGTGACATTCTACATGCTTACTAATAATTATTCTTCTGTTTGCAACTCTGCCGCCTTTGGTTTCGCTTCAGGACATAAAAAAGCTGTACGGGAGTTCGTTGTAGAGAGACTCAACGATACCATCAATGGGCTTCTGTACGTAAAAAGTTTTTACGCCACTTACAAGGGAAGGGACACTTCCATTTTTTTCGATTTTCCGCCTAAAAGTCTTGGTCGTTTCTGGAAAGCGCAAGTTAGGAGTACCGCATATGTCTTAAAAAATATAATATTAAAACTGAATATGTCATAAAAAAAATTCAGCCAAAATTTGTGTAAAGTTTCATCAAAATCAGAGCGTCGCACCTGCGACATGAGAGCATAGAGACAAATTTTCGATAATAAAGCATTGAAAGGGAGTGTCAATTAAGGTGTGTTGAGATATGATGCCTTGGAAACGTGTCGAAAGGGCTGAGAAGGGGGGGGGGTAACAAATAAACAAGAAGAAATTTCGAAAAAGGCCAGGGAATTAGTGCGACGAACAGACCCAAACTATTGCATGGACTGGAAAGTGAAATAATACTTATTGATTTAGTTTCCCTTAAAAGTACAAGGCACTTCCATACTAGTATATCCGTAAAGTCGCTGGCGAGATTTTGGAGACATGCACCGTAAAAAAAGCAAAAGTTCACTTTGCACTTTGCAATTTGTTGCTTTTTGCACCGTGCAATAGGTTTTTTTCGGCTGTCCCTGACTTTTTTTTTGCACAGTGCGAACGTCAAAAATTACTCCAGCGACTTTCCGGACAGACTAGTACACGGTTCTGTACCGAAATCAATTTGTTTCGAAATTCGAAGACCTTCAATAGTCATGTACACCGTTTTTCTACCAATTTTTCATGTTCAAAGACTTCAAAAATCGTTTTTTTTGCTTTATTCCTTGTGTCGAAATATCAATGTTTTTCGCTCAAAATCCCGATAATACGATACGTATATTCTTGACGTAAAAAGTCGATATTTTAATACAATACGCTCCCCTATGGCCTCTTATCTAGACATAGCTCCCGGGCGAGCCCGGTTTTTTTTCGGGTCAACGCAACGTTGAAACAACGTGATCCGACCTTTCGGCCCTGCCCGGCCCGGAATCGGCCCGTAATAACTAAAATTCTGAGTCTGAAAGCGAACATTGGGGTCGCAAACAAAAATAGAGTGTCCAAACCCCATCATACAGGCAGCGAAATTACACATAACTATATACGATCATTTCAAAAGGTTTACAACACTTTTTTAACTTTTTTTTTTCATCTTATCTTAGCCATGTTAAATTTGCCAAGTGAATTGACATCAACGGGCCGGGCCAAAGCAAATTTGAAACGGCAGCCAGGTTATTTTTGTCTTAGCCCTCTGAAATTTTCATAAACAAATAGAGTAATCAACAAAAACCAAAATTTCCTACGCAAAATTTTGATAAAAAGTAAAAAGAGCGCGTTCTCAAGCCCGTAACACCATTTTTTTTATATTCCATTCCCTTTTTTGGCCAAAAAGAGCTTTCGGTCTATGTTCTCTTTCAAAACAAAAAATTCTCTTCACTCTTTCGCGTTTGAAAAAAATGTGCAAAGCAACAAAATACAAACAATAACACGTGTGTGCTGTTGTCAACGTAAAGAGAGAGGGGAGGCAACCGACCTATGCTCCATTTTTTGTCGCCCTAACCGTCCGTTGAGACATTGTTGATGATGTGTTTTAATGAGGTAAAAAAGACCTAGACATGGCTGCCGGGCCGTTTAAAGGGACAGTACAACTACTTTTGAATCAAGTTTAACATGGTGTGGAAACGAATTGTCAAAAAAGTTTCTTCGTCTACTGCATCAATAACAACGGAAAAAAAAATAATTGTGACATTCTACATGCTTACTGATAATTATTTTACTGTTTGCACTTCTGCCGCCTTTGTTTTTGCTGCAGGACATTAAAAACTTTTTTTGACATTTCGTTTCACACGCCGTAAAACGCGCAATTCAAAAGTAGCTGTTCTGGTCCTTTAAAATTTGCTTTGTCCCGTCGATATCAATTCACCTGTCAAATATAACATTACTAAGATAGGATGAAAAAATAGTTAGACATGTGCTGTAAACCTTTTGGAAATGATCGTATATAGTTGTGTGAAATATCTCTGCCTGTATGATGGGGTTGCGACACTCTATTTTTATTGCTGCTTCATTTTTGGTTTCCAGATTTAGAATTTTAGTTAGTGCGGGCCGATACTAAGCCAGGCCGGGCCGTTTCAAATTTGCTTTGGCCCGGCCCAACACCGGGCCCTTTTTACGGCGTGGAAACGAAATGTCCAAAAAGTTTTTTCGTTTACTGTATCAATAACAATAGAAAAAAATAGTGGTGACATTCTACATGCTGACTAATAATTATTTTACTCCTTGCATTTTTTCCGCCTTTCGGCACCAATAGCAATCAAAAAGGTTAAAGGTGACATTCTACATGCTTAAAAATAGTTATTATACTGTTTGCAACTCTGTCGCCTTTGTTTTCGCTGCAGGACATAAAAAAACTGTTTTGACATTTCATTTCCACGCCGTAAAACGCGAAATTCAAAAATGGCTGTACTGTCAATTTAATCGGAGAAAAAATGGGAAAATGTGTGAAATCATAAACCAATTTTGAATTGCTGAAATAGCGAAATAAAGGTAAAAGCCATGTCTGCCGATTCTGGGCCGTTGCTGAATAGTCTCTTAAAAGACCGTGCAAAGGTCGTGCCATAAGGACCGGAAAGCTACGCTCTACGTCAAAAAGCCTTGACATGTCTGCACTGTGCGTCGTCGCGCGAAACCCTTGTCGCAGGTCAATCCAGCGTCTTTAATGAGCCGTTTAGACGTTTCGCCCACACACTATCGGTTGACAAAAAGATTTTAGATATAAAATTTCTTTGGGAAAAATTTTTGGTGGACGAAATTGGTCTCAAAAAATCAAAATTTTTTTTTAAATATTTGCTTCTTACAGATAGCACGGTTTTCTCCCGGCTAGCCAAGCGAAATCAACCAAAGATTCTTCTCTAAAATTCTGTTTGTGACGAAACGCCACATCGATTAAATCTTGGTCAGGAAGTAGCTTCAGCGCCGCTAGTTTTGACGTGCGCTCTTCAATTTCTGATTTTGAAAAAAAAATTTTATTCCAACAGGATAAACAACAACACAAAACAATGGCAGAAGCAGTTGTCGAAATCAGAACGCACATTCCGGTCGAGTCGCAAAGTATTCTTGGAGTTTTGGGACAGCCTTGATCAGTCGCTCATGCTCCATGAACTGCGGGTACTTTTCAATCACATCTCTGGCATGCTTCTTGTAAAACTCGATGATGTTGGCCCAGTACAAGTCAACGTAGGAGATCCCGTTGCTTCCGAAAATGTAATTTGATCGAAGAAGGTTGACGATGTTTGGGAAATGCTTTTCCACCGCCGGCAGAAACACTTGGGCTTTGAGTTTGTCCTGAAAATAAGACAAGTCCTATAGATCAGCTCAAGAATAGACACGACAAAGGGCCAGTAAAAAAGATACGTTTACTGTTGAATTGCGCATTTTACGACGTGTGAACCGAAATGTCAAAAAAGTTTTAGTATGTCCTGCAGCGAATACGAAGGCAGAAGAGTTGAAAACAGTATAATAATTATATAAGTAAGCATGTAGAATGTCACCATCATTTTTTCTCGTTGTTATTGGAACAGCAAACAATAAAACTTTTTTGACATTTCGTTTCCCACGCCGTAAAAAGCGCAATTCAAAAGTAGTTGTCCTGGCCCTTTAAACGGCGAAGGCTTTCAAGTGCGACACTCAGATTTTCTTTAAATTTTGCGCACATCTCGAGCATAGGCCACATATCAATTCATTAAAGTTTTAGCTTGCGCTTTGCAGGGAGAGTCGAGATATTCAACAATCTTTGCGGCCGAGAGAGTACGCAAAACATGGAGTGCGGTCCACCGCGGGGAGAGAGAAAAAATATTTTTTGGTCACCTGGCTAGTTTCGTGCTGAAAAAAATGATTTTTTTGTGGAAGTCCCGACAATTTTATCGCTGATGTCGCGCACGAAAATTTAAGTGCGGTGGCAGAAAAGTGCATGTCGCTTGGGTAATAACGGGAAACCGCCGCGACGGCCGCGAAAATTTGAGAAAAATGCACCGTGCAAAATTGTCGGGATTTTATGGCGCGAGTAGTATGAGTGCCGCACTTGAAGTAATTTTCGCTCGAACTTGCCACAAATTAAACATCATGTTGTTGACGAAGTTTTACACATTAATAGTCGGCGCTAGAATTCGTGAGACTTTTTTGCACTGTGCGGGCACTTATGTGTTCTGTTTTGCACTGTGCAGTTATCGCTGGACGTCGGAAGAAAGCGCATTTGCACTGTGCATCCCCAATTCGAAGAAATGGCGACAACGGAGGGGTTGTCGCAGCGACAAAATTTGTTGCGATAACCTTTGTCGCTGATCCATTCGCGCAAAATGCTTAAGTCGCAGTAACTTTACTACTCCGCGATAAAGATTCTTGGCGAGCGTTTGTCGCCTTTGCTCCGTTCGTTGCACCGTGCAAAACACAAGAGGTTGCAAAAAGCGACAAAACTCTGCACTGTGCAGAAAAATAAAAATGCACAGTGCAAACGAATGACTTGCACAGTGCAAAAAGGTCTCACGAATTCTTGCGCCGACTAGTAATATACAAGTTGTTGTGACTTACCGGATCTTCCGGATTGAACCCGAACAAACAGAGCCAATAAGGCTTCACCTCGTCGAAGAAATCGCGACACAACTCGTAGGCCTGATCCAATCTGGCAACTTCGAGAAGATCGGCCTTTCCGTCCAACCCAGCCACTTCGGCAACGTAGCGAGTAATGGCGTGACTCTCACACAGCGGTTTACCATCAATCAAAAGAACCGGCAAAACTCCATACGGAATCTCTGGAGAAGAGGGGATTAACGGATGCTCAAATTTGCTTTGGCCCGACTAGACACGGCTCCGGGCCGGGCCGAAAAATGTCGGCCCGGCCCGGAACGTTACGAATTTGCTTTGGCCAGGCCCGTCCATATCAATTCACCCGGCAAATATAACATTTCTAAGATGAAAAAAAAGTTATAAAAGTGTTGTAAACCTTTTGAAAACGATCGTATATAGTTTTGAGTAATTTCTCTGCCTGTATGATGGGGTTTGGACGCTCTATTTTTGTTTGCTACCCCAATTTTCGCTTCAAAACGCTGAATTTTAGTGTTTACGGGCCGATTCCGGGCTGGGCCGGGCCCAAAAAGCAGCCGTTTCAAATTTGCTTTGACGCGGCCCGACTCAACACCGGGCCCGGTTGGAATCCACGTCTAGTTTAGATAAAGCTAGTGCACGTCGATCCAGCGTAGTTGAAGCTATGACCAAGATTTAAAGGAACAAAAGTAAAGCTACTTTTGCAATTTTTACGGCGTGGAAACGAAATGTCTAAAAAGTTTCTGCGTCTACTGTACCAATAACAACGGAAAAAAAATAATCGTGACATTCTACGTGCTTACTAATAATTATTTTACAGTTTCCAACTCTGCCGCCCTTTTTTTGCTGCAGGGCATAAAAAAACTTTTTTGACATTTCGTTTCACACGCCGTAAAAAGCGCAATTCAAAATTAGCTGTTCTGGCCCTTTAATCAATGGGGCGTTGCGTCACAGACAGAATTTTGGAGAAGAATCTTTGGCTGCTTTATCTTGGCTAGCCGGGACAAACCCTTGCTCTCTCTCAGAAACAAATATTAAACATTTTTTGATTTTTTGAGACCAATTTCGTCCACCAAAAATTCTTCCCAAAGAATTTTTATTACTTTTTTTTATATTAAATACTTTGAACAACGTTTTTTATGATTGGACAGCTTCAAACCGAAAGGACTGCAATTTGTCGCAATTTGACATGAACGACAGTAATTTGACGTCATTTTGAGAAATTCTGTCAAAATCCGACATCACAACCCCAGTTGTTTTGTTCTTTCAACGATGGTTCTGCTCACTGAACGGCCACAACTCCCCCTCTCCACCGGCTTCAAAACTTACTTCTTTTATCGTCCTTAATCCGCAGCCATTCCGGATATTCCAGCCTCGTATCCGTGTACTGTATCCCGGCGTACGCCAAACACTGCCGAATTGGTTCCGCTCTGCCGTAGGCGTTGAAATAAATCAATTCGTAAACGGGCATAATACTAAGAAATTGGGGAAGCAAAGAAACGAGTGGTGTTGATAAGACGCAACCTTTCTTTTCTCGTCCTTTTATCAAAAAAAAAGGGCAATTCGATGCGTAATGCATAGGTTATAGTTTCAGGTCGAGTCTGGACGGGTTTTCGGCTAGAGTTGGGAAACATGTAGAATATCACCATTATTTTTTTCATTGTTATTGATACAGTAGACGAAAAAACTTTTTGGACATTTCGTTTCCATGCCGTAAAAAAAGCCTGGTGTTGGGCCGGGCCAAAGCAAATTTGAAACGGCCCGGCCTGGCTTAGGATCGGCCCGCACTAACTAAAATTCTAAGTCTGGAAACCAAAAATGAGGCAGCAACAAAGATAGAATGTCGAAACCCCATCATACAGGCAGAGAAATTTCACACAACTATATACGATCATTTTCAAAAGGTTTACAACACTTTTCGAATCATATTTTTTTCATCCTATCTTAGTAATGTTATATTTCCCGCGTGAATTGATATCGACGGGCCATGGCAAATTTTAGAGGACCAGCACAGCCACTTTTGAATTGCGCGTTTTACGGCGTGTGAAACGAAATGCCAAAAAAATTTTTTTTTGTCCTGCAGCGAAACGTTACCATATTTTTACCATTTGTTTATCGTACAATAGCCAAAGTAACTTTCAGGACTTTTAGTTTCTTAAGCCGCAAAAACGTGAGCGGCAGCACAGCCACTTTTGAATTGCGCGTTTTACGGCGTGTGAAACGAAATGTCAAAAAAGCCTTTTTGTCTCCTGCAGCGAAAACAATGGCGGCAGAGTTGCAAACAGTAAAATAATCATTAGTTAATATGTAGACTGTCCACATTACGTTTTTCCTGTCATTATTGGTACAGTAGACGAAGAAACTTTATTGACATTTCGTTTCCACGCCGTGAATTGGAAAGTAGCTGTATATACTGTGCCTTTAACGTACGGACCAGCATCAGTCTGTTGGAAAAACAATGGGCACACTGTCGGATGGGAAATTGCATTGGGTTTGCGCCATAAAAAAGAAGAAATTTTGCCAATTTTATTGTCCCGGCATTATGTGTACTAGGGTTGTGATTTTGACAGAATTTTTCCATATGAACTTGACGTCAAATTGCTGTCATTTTCGTCAAATTGCGTCAAATTGCCGCCTTTTTAGTTTGAAGCTGTTTCATCATAAAAAAGCATTGTTCAAGGTAGCATAGGGGCTTCAAACATGTTTAAGCCCATGTAAAAATTAAAACAACAGCTTTTAACAACAAAAAGGGTTTAGTAGACCCATTTTCGGGTCATCTTTGTCCTCGTTCTCGCTGTTATTATCATCCAAGTTCTCATTAATGAATTGAGTCAGTGAAACTGGACGCTTTTTGCAGTAAATTCCAAGAATTTTTGACTGGAAAATTTTTTAGAAAAAATTTACAATTTTTTGGCAAAATTCTAAAAAATTCCCCAAAAAAATCAATTGGGCAAAACAAAATGACAGAAAAATTTGACATTACATAAATGACGGCAATTTGACAACTTGACAGAAGAGCAATTTGACATGACAAAAATGACGGCAATTTGACAACTTGACAGAAGAGCAATTTGACATGACAAAAATGATGGCAATTTGACAACTTGACAGAAGAGCAATTTGACATGACGAAAATGACGGCAATTTGACAACTTGACAGAAGAGCAATTTGACATGACAAAAATGACGGCAATTTGACAACTTGACAGAAGAGCAATTTGACATGACGAAAATGACGGCAATTTGACAACTTGACAGACCGACAATTTGACAGGCGGCACAACCCGTAATATGTACAAAACATTGTTTTGACAATTCGTTTTCACGCTGTAAATTCAAAAATAGCTGTACTGTGCCTTTAAAAATGCTGAAAATCTCAACTATTGGCATTGTTTAATTGGGAGATCCCTTCGATTTCAACGAATTACAAGAGGAAAATCATAGAAAACAGCTCTTGTTTGTTTACCTCAACTGTTTGCCGGTCCCTCGAGCCGAAATTGTTCCCCGTGAATTCTTCTCTTCCGAATCGGTCAAAACTCTCAACTTTATCAGTTCAAAACTCACTAAATTACGTACCTGTTGTGCGTGTGCCCCTGCAAATACGTTCCAACTAAACTTGCGAATTGTTTGGCGTTGAAACGGGCTGCTCAAAACGTGCCTCGACCAATAAACAACGGAATTACCCCCGAGGCAAAGAGTTGTTTTTTTATTTTCGAATCGCTTTTTGGGGGTCAAATACGTTGTCGGTTTGATGATTGCTTGGAAAGCGGGAATTTGCAACCAACAGTTATGGAAATTGCAGTCTTGCGGTTTTAGAGATTGTGAATAAGGAAAACAATGTGCAATATAATTTTAATTATTGCTTTTTGCATAATTTCAAGCGCTATCCTTCATTTAGGCTTTTCATTTGGGGCAAATTTTGTTTGGGGCAGATCTTGCCCGTAAAGCCTAAACATAGCTAGCCAAAAAATAAGGACGAGTGTTAAACATCTAAGTGACAGCTAAATTTTTTAAAAATCGCTAACCAAAAACCTGGATTGGCTAGCCAAAGTGTCAGCATGATTCTAAAGCTCCGAAAATTGCTAGTCAAACGGTTGCAACGGGTGTGAAACAACTAACTAACAGCTTATATTTTTTTGGCTAGCAATTTTTGAATTTTTTGAATCATTGGACACTTTGGCTAGTCAATCCAGGTTTTTGGCTAGCCATTTTTAGGTTTTATAGGCAAGATCTGCCCCAAATGAAATCTGCCCCAAATTACCTTAACAAAGTCTGCACAACAAAGTTGCGGCAGAGTTGCAAACAGTAAAATAATGATTAGTAAGCATGTAGAATGGCACCATTGTTTTTTCCGTTGTTATTGGTACAGTAGACGAAGAAACTTTTTGGACATTTCATTTCCACGCCGTACAAAGCGCAATTCAAAAGTAACTGTACTGTCCCTTCAACGGAATCCTATTTGGTTGCGAATTTCGCGCAATCTTTTTCGTTGCATATAGGTAGAGAATGCGTTTTACGTATTAGTGTTTCAATAGGGAGGTAAGATTAGGTGTAAAAGTCAAGTGTAAAGGGCCAGAACAACGACTTTTGAATCGCGTTTTCACGGCGTGTGAAACGAAATGTCAAAAACTTTTTTTTAAGTCCTGCAGCGAAAACAAAGGCGATAGCGTTGCAAACAGTAAAATAATTATTAGTAGACATGTAGAATGTCAACATTATTTTTTCCTTGTTACAGTAGATGAAGGAACTTTTTGCAAATTTTGTTCTAAAGCGCAAATCAAAAGTAGCTGTTCTGGCTAAACATGGCTTCCGGGCCAACCCGGGCCAAAGCAAACTTTTGTTTTAAAAAAATATACTTGAAAGACTTGCAAACAGTAAAATAATTATTAGTAGACATGTAGAATGTCACTTTTATTTTTTCAGTTGTTATTAGTACAGTAGACGAGGAAACTTTTTGGAATTTCGTTTCCACGCCGTAAAAAGCGCAAAAGTAGCTGTACTGTCATTTTAATCCGCCTGTCTTTGGTGACTTTGTGCTATATTTTACAACCCTTGGAAAGCCCTCCAAAATTCCGGCGGTACATTTATTGCTCTCTCATGACAATTGAAAATAAAGTTATAAAGCAACTCTTTTCGGGTCGATTAAAAAGCTGCAGCTGGTCGGTTCTTGAAGTAGGTCTTCAGTTGGGGCAGGTTCTCCACTCTCTTCAGATGCTCCAAGAATTTGGGGTATTTGCTGACGATCTCCGGCGCGTGTCTGTTGTAGAATTCGATGGTTTGAGCCCAATAAAGGTCGGCATAGGTCGGTCCGCTCTCACCGAAAAAGCCGCTGGGCTTGAGGAGGCGCTCCAACGGCTTGAACTGCTTCTCAGCGTTGGGAGCGAAGAACTCGGCCTTCAGTGTCTCCTGAAAACAAAGGGAAATAAACATTAAACTTTTTTTTTTAAATTGGGTATGTTTTTTTGGGCCGATCTTTCTATCACAGCAAAATTTGTTGAGTTTCGTCGGCTTCGAAGCTCTAAAATAGGTGGTTTTGGAGCGCCAGCATCTAAAAGTCTTCCAAATGTCGTAGGCAGTTCCCTTCTAAATTTTCAGCATGTTTCAGCGGCTTTTCAGCTTTTCATTTTGGTCCGCAAAGTCGCTGGAGTGATTTCAGCGACATGCACTGTGCAACAAAAGTCCTTGTTCGAGCGACAGCCGAAAAAGCTTATTGCAGGGTGCAAAGTGAGCTTTTGTCTTTGCACAGTGCATGTCGTGGAAATCACTCCAGCGACTTTACGGACGCACTAATATGGGAAGAAGACGTCAAATGTCTCCGCCGGAAAATGGACTCTCTGCTGACGCGGGAAAAAGTTCTTATCAATTATCGAAAACGCACGACTGCAAATTTTAATTGCAATTTAAATTTAGACATGGCAAATCGGCCCCGCCCGTTTTCAAAATTTTTGAAGCCTGGCCCGCCCCGGCCCGAATTTTTTTTTCATCGGGCCCGGTCGGGCCCGATGAAGTTTACAGGCCCGTCCCGGCCCCGCCCGGTTTTAAAATTTCGTTTTATCTCTAGACAGAAAACCAACCCGCCAACGCACGTTTTTTGTCGAAAGCAAAATCTTGTTTTCACAGAAAACCAAAATGCCAGACGAAAAATTGACATCGCAATTTTTTGTGTCGGGTCAAAAATCGGAACCGGGCTTCGGGCCGAAATTCAAAATCTTGAGCTCGAAGCTTCGGCCCGAAAAAAACGTCGAGCCCAAAGCCCGGCCCGGTAAAAGGTAGGCCCGGCTGGGCCTGTTTTCAACATTTCCAAAGCCCGGCCTGGTTGCCATGTCTGCTTAAATCTCTGGGATAGTTGCAAAGAGCACAAAAACATTCGTAAAAACGTCTTCTTTATAAAGAACTCTCATGTTAATGCATCTGTAAAGTCGCTGAAGTGATTTCCGCAACATGCACTGTGCGGAAACAAAAGTTTCTTTTGCACTGTGCAATTTGTGGCTTTTTGCACCGTGCGATAGCCGTTTTTTGGCTGACGCTCGCATCCTGCCTTTCTTTGCACAGTGCATGTCGTAAAAATCACTCCAGCGACTTTACGCACGGACTAGTTTAATCATCAACCCTCAATAACCCTACCTTGTTTCCCTCCGCCTGTCCGAGCAGCAGCTTGTAATACGGACCCACGGACTCGAAGAAAGTCCTCGCCATTTCGTAGGCTTGGTCCACGAACGCCGACTCCAACGGAGTTGCGCCGTCCAATTTGGCCAACTTGCCCACATATCTGGTGATGGTGTGACTTTCGGTTAATGGCTTGCCGTCAATGAGGAGGACGGGGATTTGGCCGTAGGGGAATTCTAAAGTAATTAAATTGTAACGTACGACATTTTGAACTGTTTGTGGAATTTTAACACAGTAAAAGTCCGAAATTTTGTTTGTTATAATCAAAGGAAAAAAAATTCTCTGTTATAGAAGGGTTTTGCTGAAAGGGGGCTATTTTTGGCTTTAAATTGACTTTTTCGGCCTTCGAAGCTGTTCGCTATCGACAGATTTTGTTGTACGGCGCTATATTGTACATAGAGTGAAATGCACTAGACATGGCTTCCAGGCCGGGCCGGGCCAAAAATTGAGGCCCGCGGGCCGGGTTGAAACAGTTTGGCCCGGCCCCATGCAATTTGAAATTTGCGTTGGCCCGGCCCGAAAGCCATGCCTAAATTGCACTCAACGCTTTGGTCATCCCATCCCGTAATAATAAGCATTACCTATAACAACAACAAAAACTCACTTGTCGTATCACTCTTCCACTTTGGCCACTCATTCAACGGAATTCTGGTGTCTTTGAAAGCAATTCCAGCGTAGTTGAAGGCCTGACGGATGGGCTCCGCTCGTCCATACGCATCGTAATACAGTAACTCGTAGGTGGGCATGGTACCAAGACTGTTTGCAACTCACAATGCTGCCCAAATCCTCGTTTGGACGGGCTTTTTATAGGGGGCCATTATGAGCGATAGGGTGTTTACAACGATAAAAAAAAACGTTTCTTGTTGTTGCAAACAGGTCCAGCCCACTTTGGTCGAACGCCGAAAACGTGGCGTTCTGTGAGCTCGTTTGTTTCATGTAAACAGAATGTTTTTAGGGGGAAAACTGCCCCAAAAAATTGTTTTGGTAACCATAGCAAACAATCTGAGTGAAGATAAAGTGTTGATGTAGAGCGCGAAGAGGACGAAGGTTATGTCGCTCTGGTTTGTGATAATACAAAATGATTGGATATTGAAAAACATTGAGTAGACATGTATATGTACATACAGCAGAGGTCAAAAGGCCGATTCTTACAACCGCAACCGACATGCAGTAAACGGCTATCATCTGGAAAAGAGTTGTTTTCGATAGATAATATTTTGTGGAAAATACCAAAAATTGAATTTTTTTGCAGAAAAAAGCGATTTTGGGAAAAATTTTTAAAAATTTATTTTTCCGCTTACAAGAAAAGTACGCCAAGTGCGACGCTCAGATTTTCTTCAAATTTCGCACGCTTGTCACGCATAATTCACATATCAATTCCTGAAAATTTTAACTCGCGCTTTGTAGGCGCAGCCGAGATATTCAGTGATCTTTGCGGCCGAGAGAGCACAAGAGAGCGGTCAGAGAGGAAAGCACTTTTTTGCCATAACTTTGCCAGTTTCGCGCGGAAAAAAATGATTTTCTGTGGAAACATTGCACCCTCTATTGTAGAAATTTTTCATAATGTCACATTTTTGCCAACTTTTGATCTAAAAACCTCGGTTAGTGATATTTTTACAAAAAATCAATTTTTTCCGCACGAAACTTTCGAAGTTATGGCCAAAAAGTTTTTTTGTTTATCGCTCTCCGCGTTTTGCGTACTCTCTCGGTTGCAAAGCATGTTGAATATCTCGGCTGCCCCTGCAAATACCAACATAAAATTTTCAGAAATTAATATGTGGCCTATGCCTGAACTACATGCAAAATTTAAAAAAATCTGAGCATCACATTTGGGGTACTTCCCATGTGAGCAGAATTATGGTCAAAAGACGTTTTTCTCTGCTCTCTATGTATAGCGTACTCTCTCGGCGGCAAATACCGTTGAATATCTTGGCTGCCTCTTCTTCAAAGCACCTATAGCTTTCATTTTGTTGAACCGCCGTGAGTTTTATGTCAAAAGTTGGAAAAGATGACACTTTTTTTGCGAATTTTGGCATGAAAACTTATATGCCTATTTCGATCGTAGAGAGTAATGCTTTCACAAAAAATCAATTTTTTCTGCACAAAACTGGCAGAGATATAGATAGCCAAAAAGTGTTTTTCCCTGTGACCGCTCAAAGTCTGAGCATCACATTTGTGGTACTTCCCATGTGAGCAAAATTATGGTCAAAAGACGTTTTTCTCTGCGACCGCTGTCCGCGTTGCGCGTACTCTTTCGGCGGCAAGGACTGTTAAATTTATCGGCTGCCTCTTGTTCGAAGCACCTATAGCTTTCGTTCTACAGAAACGACCGACACTTTTAAGTCAACAGTTGGAAAAGATGACACGAAAATGGCAGAGATACAGCAAAAAAGTGTTTTTCTCCGTGACCGCTCTCCGCGTTTCGCGTACTCTCTCTCTAGACCGTTGAATAACTCGGATGCCCCTGTAAAAGGTCAGCTTATATTCTCGCAAATTGACTCACTTGTCGTGTGTCCTTTGCTTGAAGTGTGTGCAAAATGTAAAGAAAATCTGCCTGTCGCATTTTGAGTTACCTCCCCTGTAAAAACAAAACATGACCTTTTGTCGTATTTTACAACTCCAAAAGTTCCCAATTTTGCAAGTATATTTATTACTCTCTCATGACAATTGAAAATAATTTTATAAAAAATCTTTTCCGGACCGCTCAAAACGCGGCATCCGGGCGCTTCTGGAAGTAAGTTTTGAGTTGGGGCAGGTTCTCCACTCTCTTCAGATGCTCCAAGAATTTGGGGTATTTGCTGACGATCTCCGGCGCGTGTCTGTTGTAGAATTCGATGGTTTGAGCCCAATAAAGGTCCACATAGGTTGGGCCGGTCTCTCCGAAAAAGCCGCTGGGCTTGAGGAGGCGCTCCAGGTTCGTGAACTGCTTTTCAACGTTGGGAGCGAAGAGATCGGTCTTTAATTTCTCCTGGAAAAGAACAAACCATTACAATAGAGCTAAAAGTTTTTTTTTTGATTTTTATCCCAAATTCTGCTTTGCAAAGGTAAAGAATATATTACACTTGTTCGTCCGCAGAGTCGCTGGAGTGACTTCTGCAATATGCATTGTGCGAAAACAAAAGTTCTCTTTGCACTGTGCGATTCATTGGTTTTTGCACCATGCAATAGGCTTTTTTGGCTGTCGCTTGCAGCCTGACATTTTTGCACCGTGCAAACGCTAAAAAATAACTCCAGCTAAATACTTCGCGGATGGATTAGTAGCGAGCTACTGTTATACAAGCCTCTCTACAAAGTATATGCCATTTTAAAGGACAGGATAGCCAGTTTTACATCGCGCTTTTGAAGGTGTGGAAAATTTTCTTTGTGTACTGTACCAATAACAACGGGAAAAATAATGGTGACATTCTACATGCTTACTAATAATTATTTTACTGTTTGCAACTCTTTTTGTTTTTGCTGCAGGACATTAAAAACTTTTTTGACATTTCGTTTCGCACGCCGTAAAAAGCGCAATTCAAAAGTAGCTGTTCTAGCCTTTAAATGCCCTCAAAAACAAATTTCAATACTAAATACTCCCCAAACCCTACCTTATCTCCCTCGGCCAATCCGATCAACGTCTTGTAATATGTGGCCACGGAGTCGAAGAAGGTTCGGGCCAACTCGTAGGCCTGGTCCAAGAACGCCGACTCCAACGTGTCAGCGCCATCCAATTTGGTCAATCTGGCGGCATATCGAGTGATGGTGTGACTTTCGGTTAACGGCTTTCCGTCAATGAGGAGGACGGGGATTTGGCCATAAGGGAATTCTAAAGTAATTTGTTTGTAAAATACGTTTAGTCTAACGTTTTGTAAATTTTAGTACGGTAGTGCCGCAAAAAGTCCGAACAATTGTTTGTTATAAAAGGATTTCGCTAAATGGAGGTTGATTTTGGCGTCAAATTTTATTTTCCGACCTTAGAAATTGCTCGCTATAGAGGGGTTTTGTTGTACGGGAATCTGTTGTTCAAAGGGTGAACGTTGTGATGGTCCAGTATAGTAGCTCAGTGATGAGTAGGTTCTTATAAAGACATGGTTTAAGAAAAATGTCTGTTGGTTAAATGTCTGTTGAATAGTGGTTGTACTACTCGGGCCATAAAGTCCCGACAATTTTATCGCTGATGTCGCGAACGAAAATTGGAGCGCAGTCGCGAAAAAGTGCATGTCGTTTGGGTAAAAACGGGAAATCGCCGCGACGGCCGCGAAAATTTGAGAAAAATGCACCGTGCAAAATTGTCGGGACTTTATGGCGCGAGGAATACCAATAACAACGGAAAAAATAATGGTAACATTCTACATGCTTACTAATAAATATTTTAATTTCGTAGTCAAATCTCAGAAAAACGAAGCGCAAGAGCAAAGAAATAAATTTTAAAAGAAACGGAAACTGAAACATCTCTGTTGTATGTTTAAAAGCATTTTAGAAATACCTAGAGTCAGTCTGATGCTAAGAAGAGACGACTTACGCCAACATAGGGAAGATACGACATATTGGCATCATATTTCTACAAGTCATTGCATACATTTTCTATATATCACTCACTGGCTTAGCGCTTCAAAGTTTGAAAAAAAAATGTCAAAGAGGAGTACGCGGGTCCTCGTAGACTCAGAAGCGTAATACTTCAAATGCAAGGCTGTGCGCCGGCGGTAAAAAGCGAAAAAAGTCAATGCACTTTATGCAAATGCTAGTAAAAATTTTTTTTTATTTTTTATTCAAAAAAATCGCTTGAAAATTTTCGAAAATTCTGTTTTTATCCCATAAAATACTATACTACTAGTCCATCCGGAAAGTCGCTGGAGTGATTTTTGTTGCTTGCACTGTGCAAAAAGGTCAGGGTGCGCGCGACAGCCGAAAAAACCCTATTGCACAGTGCAAAGGGAACTTTTGTTTTCGCACAGTGCAAAAAATCACTCAAAAAAATTATTTTTCTTCAATGTTGCGAAGTGTCAAAGACGAATCGCCAACTTGAAGGCTTCCCTATGTTTTCGCACGGTGCAATCGACGTAGCGAAAAGCCTTTTCGCGACAAACAACGCACTGTGCACGTCAAATCGAAAAAGCAAGAAAAGGGAAGTCTTCAAGTTGGCGATTCGTCTTTGACACTTCGCAGCAGGTGCGAAAAATTATTTTCCTAGCTGCCGCTTTTTTTTTGATTTACGTGTATAGCCAGTATTTGACGGAAAACGGCAAAATAATTCCCAAAACATGATAAAATAATTTTTTCCAACAATTTGCGATATTTTTCAACAAATTCAAGAAATGGCAAATCCAAAAAAATAATTTTTCTTCAATGTTGCGAAGTGTCAAAGACGAATCGCCAACTTGAAGACTTTCCTTTTGCGATTTGATATGCACCGTAAAAAGCCCGATTCAAAAGTAGCTGTACTGTCCCTTTAAAAACAGTGAAATTCCGTAAATAAAGGCTAAAGAAGAAAAATTTTATATGTTTTACCGAGTAAATAATTCCCAAAACAAAATAAAATAATTTTTTCCAACAATTTGCGATGCTTTTCAGCCAATTCTAACAAGAAATCGCAAATTTAGATACCCAAAAAAATATTTTTCTTCAATGTTGCGAAGTGTCAAAGACGAATCGCCAACTTGAAGACTTCCCCTTTCGATTTGACGTGCCTTGCACTTGGGGTACCTCCCCTGTAAGAATGGAATTTTGACCTCTGCTGTATGTATTATATACTAAATACTTCAGAGTAAACTACCCTATTCTAATTTTTATTCAGAGATCTTCGTATTTAATGTTCCACCGGACTGCTTTTCAAATTTCAGCCACCGCTTTTTGCTCTACGATCTAACCAACTTACTCGTCGTATCGGTCTTCAACTTGGGCCAATCGGCAAAGCTGATTCTCGTGTCCTTATACGTCAATCCAGCGTACGCGAACGCCTGCCGAATGGGCTCGGCTCTACCGTAGGCGTCGAAATACAGTAACTCGTAAGTGGGCATGGCGAAATCGCTTTCAGTGAATCAAAATTCTGACCAAATTCCCCTCCAAATTGCGCTTTTATAGTGCACGATCGGGATTGTTGTTGTGGGCAGGCCCTGCCCACTTTGGTCGAAAACGTGGAGTTCGTTGAGCCCTTGATCTTTATGTAATGCGAGTACTTTTAGCGGGAAACAATTCGAAAAGTTGGTGTGATAAGAGTCAACGGAGACAAACCGTTGATGGAAGCGATAGGAATTCGAAGATTATGTCAACAGGGTTTATGATAAAACAAGATGATCGTTTATTCAAAACCGTATAAACATATATTACTTATACGATCAAAATTTTTTTCATTTTTTTAATTTGACAGGGGACATGTTATACGATGAAAAAGTCTTTTGAAAAATGATAAAAAAGGGTGTGACATGTTATACGATAATTTTTTTTCCATTCTTTTCAAATTGAAAGGTGACATGTTATACGATCAAAAAATTTGTATTTTTTTCAATTTGAAAAATACGTAATATAAGTTTGTAGCAAAATTAATAAGCGATCGTACCAGCGAAATGTCGAAAAAATTGTGCAGTCGCGCACCAGACAATTCTCGATTCCAAGGCGCTGCGTTCCCGGGCCATAGTAAATTTTAAACGGCCCGTAACGACTAAAACTCTGAGTCTGGAACGAAAATTGGGGCAGCAAACAAAAATAGAATATCGAAACCCCATCATACTGGCAGAGCAATCATACACAACTATCTACGATCATTTTCAAAAGATTTACAACACTTTTCTGAAATTTTTTTTTCATCGTATCTTATTTTATTTATGTTATATTTGCCGGGTGACTTGATATCGACGGGCCGGGCCAAAGTAAATTTCAAACGGCCCGGCCGTGGAGCCATGTCCAGGCGCGACGATGCTCATTATTTTCGCTACAGACTGACACATTCAGAATTTATACGATCTCCGATTTGTCGTTGATACTTTCAAACATCTGTAGAACGAATTGTGGGGCATTAAAGAAAGTAGTTATATTATAAAATGATTTTGTAGTATAAAGTTTTATTTTAATCAAAAATTCACTTTTGGATCTTGTGAAATTGTTTGTTATAGATGTTTTTTTTGCAAGCAATTGACAGGGACCTAAAACACTCGTTATTGCAGGGGTTTCTTCTATGGATTTTTATTAAAAAATCGCTTCTGTATCCTTTTTTTTGCACATATAAAATATTTCCTAAAATTGTTCGTTATGGAGGGGTTTTGTTATATGTTACGGGAGTTTGTTGCACACAAATACCACTGTATTTTTCCAAAAAAAAACGCAAGAACTCAACAAAAAACCCTTGAAAACCCATTAAATGTTTGCACGTGGCTCTTCCTCTTGAAAAGTACAAGTATCACCTATCTTCTGTTGCATCATCGTTTTCTCATGCTTGTGAGGAAGAAAAAAACTGTACTTTTTGACCTAGCGTTGTTGACGCGTAAACAACATAATGTTTGGATCGTAAAGTTCAACCGGCCCTCTTCCAGCTGTTTTTTAGATCGATTTCGTTGAAAGTGAAAACGGAGCATGTATACAAAAACACGTTTACAATAAAAAAAATCGTTTTTCTGTAAAAAAAATTGGAATTTTTTTTGAACGATTGAAATTGACATTATATGCAATATAGTCTCAGAACAACAAACTTTTTGTAGTGCCCTTAAAGGGACAGTACTAGAGCAAGTCGGCGTAGGAATTTGTGAGACATTTTCGCACCGTGCAAGTTGTTTGATTGCACTGTGCGTTTTAATTTTTGCCGCACAGTGCAGAGCTCTGCCGCTTTTTTCACATTTCAGGGTGCAACGCACTGTGCGGTCACATTTAATGCGTGCCGCAAAGAGGTGGGATCGCTGCAACGTTGGCGTTTCCTCCAAATCGACCTGCGACAAAGATTGTCTCGCCGAATTTTGTCGCTGCGACACACTCTTTGTCTTTGCCGTTTGTTTGGAATGAGGATGCACGGTGCAATTGCGCTTTTTCCAATAAGTGGCAATTCATCCGTTGCGACGGCCACTTGCAAAGTGCAAAACGTAAAAAATGAATTCCCGCACGGTGCGAAAAAGTCTCCCGAACTCTTGCGCTGACTAGTACAACCACTTTTGAATCACGAAACGAAATTTCCAGAAAGTTTCTTTGTCTTCTGTACACATAACAACAAAAAAATAATGGAGACTTTCTACATGCCTACTAATAATTATTTTACTGTTTGCAACTCTGCCGCCTTTGTTTTTGCCGCAGGACATAAAAAGCTTTTTTGACATTTCGTTTCACACACCGTAAAAAGTGCAATTCAAAAGAAACTGTACTGTCCCTTTAACAACTGTCATGTGTTTCAGAGGTTGAGTAGATTAGCTAAGAGCATTTTAGGTCGAAAGATACTATATAGGTGAAGTTTTTACGTATAATATGGTCTTGGCAAGTCAAAAAAGCGACAAAAATGGTTTTATTTTTGACAATTGTCCTGATCTGGTCTGTATATATGTAGTTCTCGCTATATTGGGGACCTTTAAGAGCATTCGTTGAGTTCTTCTCTACTTTGAGCCCTTACAATTCTCTAACACGGGCGATAAAGACCGCGAAACTAGAAAAGAAACTACAAAAATGCGTCAGCGATAAAAGTTATGTCTGGCTGATAGCAGGCAGAGAACGGACCGTCTGGATGAGAAGTGCTTTTACGACCGCTAAAATCAAAGATTAATGCAGTCCAGGGTCTGTACGGTAAAACGCAAGGTGCCAAGGAATCCATTCTTTATGGGCCGGCTTTGTTGTACAGTAATCTCATACCAGTAAGTCCGTAAAGTCGCTGCAGTGATTTTTGCGACATGCACTACGAGAAAACGAAAGTCCACTTGCATTCTGTTTGCACCATGCAATAAGACACTGACACTTTTTACACAGTGCTAACGTCAAAAATCACTCCATCGACATTCCAGACGGACGAGTATCAGTCTGGCCAAAAAAGAACCGGTCTCCCGCTCGCATCAAAATCGCAACCCCAAAAATCAACCGCGCCAAAAGTTTTCGCAATGCATCGCAAAACTGCGCGCGACGAACAAAATCGCTGAAATTTGGGCAACTTTGTTGATTGCACCGTGCAAACCACCAAAAAACAACCGTTTGCACTATGCAAGACAGTGAATTCTTTGGAAAAAAATGGGCAAGAAATCCAATTTTTTGCGTGCGACGCGACGCTTTTGTTGTTTTTTCGGCGACATGCGCCAAATTTCTGCACGGTGCAAAGATGAATCGTCACTTATCGGAAAAAGCGCAATTGCACCGTGCATCCTCGTTCCAAACAGAGACAAAAACAAAGAGTATATCGCAGCGACAAAATTCGGTGCAACAATCTTTGTCGCAGGTTGATTTGGAGAAAATGCAGGTCGCAGCGATCTCATCTCTCTGCGACAAGAATTTTTTTTGACCGGTTGCCTGTCGTCGCACAATGCGTTCCACCGTGGAAAGTGCAAACAAGCCGCAGGGCTCTGCACTGTGCGGAAAAGTAAAACGCACAGTGCAATCAAAGGATTTGCACGGTGCAATAAAGTTTCACGAATTCTTGCGCCAACTAGTCCAAAAGTTCTTTTGTATAATATTTTATATTATCAAACACAATGAGAAAGATTATTGTAACGCACTGTAAAATACAATAGATATAATAGGACCCTAACTTATGGATAACGAGGTTTATTTGCCTTTACTATTTTATATATGAGTCAGTAATACAAGGTTAAACGGTAGAATAAGACCTTATCTTAATACCGCGACTCCCCACTCTCTTACCTCGCGGTCGCTCCGACTGGCCATACCGATCGGGCATCCGCCTCAATCGGGCCGTGGACCTATTATATTTTACAAATTGAGGAAAGAGGCGGAGTCTGAACCCATAACTCAATAAATCCTTTAATTCTGCTGATTTATTTGTATAACATTAATATTGGATTACCCAATAGGGGTATTCAAATTCGGTGCATTCAAACTGTCTCTCGTAGCCATATAACTTTGCACCTTAGGCAGTGAATAAACTTGATTTTTCAAGGCCACCGACAACGGGAATTGTTGAACAATCTCCGGATGAATATCATTGATCCAGTCGATGAGACCGGCCCAGAAAAAGTCGACATACGAAAGACCAAATTGACTGAACAGGCCGTTTTGACTGCCTTGAAGTTGTCTGTCAATCAGAGGGATGAATCGTTGGGTTGCCGGCAGAAACGAAGATGTGTAATTGACTGCCTGAACAGAGGATTGAAAAGGCTTCTGTACAGCACGTCAAGTTGCAAAGGAAACTTTTCAATTTGACTTTTTGTCATTTATCGGAAAAATGGTTTTGTAAATTTTTCTTTATGTTTTACCGGTCAAAACTACCTTAAAAACTTTAGATAGCTTGAAGATGGTCAACCTTGTTAAAAAAAACCTGTTTTTTGCCAAATTGGACAAGAAATCGGTCAAAAGCCATTTTGTCGGAACCCATATTTGTGACGAAAAGCCGACTTGAACAGTTTCCTCTCTCTTGATTTTAGGATTTGACGTGTACAGCCGAGATATTCAACGAATTTTGCGGTGCATTCGAATTGCGTAGAGTGTTTAGAGAGAAAAACGACTTTTTGCCATATTATTGCAAATTTTGTGCGGAAAAACTTGATATCTTTTGGAATTTTACATCATTTCGTCTCTACGGAAAAAATGATGTAAAATTTGTGCTTGACTCGTGGAAAAGTGCAAAACTTTCCATGTGCGACGCTCAGATTTTTACAAAATATTTATATCTCTCAGAGTAATGTCTCCACAAAAAAACAAATTTTTCTGCACAAAACTCGCAAAGTTATGACCAAAAAGTGTTTACGTCTCTGACCGCTCTCCATGTTTCGTGTGCTTTCTCGGTCGGAAATAACGTTGAATATCTCGGCTGTCTCTACAAAGCGCAACTTGAAATTTTCAGGAATTGATATGTGGCCTATGCTTGAACTGTGTTCAAAGTTTAAGAAGTATCTGAGCGTCGGGGTACTTCCCTTGTGAGCAAAATTATGGTCATAAGAATTTTTTTCTCTGCCAACGCTCTCCATGTATCGCGTACTCTCTCAGCGGCAAAGACCGTTGAACATCTCGGCTGCCTTTTGACAACGCGTGTTTAAAAAATCTCATTTTTTCGTTTTTCTGGGAGCGCAAATTTTCCAATTCTTTCAAAAAAGCATATTAATTTCTTGTCAAGTGCGACGCTCAGGTTTTGATGAAAGTTTGCGTAAATTTAAGTGAATTTTTTCTACAACATTTGCAAGACTCCAAGTTTGCGCTTTGCAGTAACTACATAAATTTTTAGGTCGAAAATTGGCAAAAATGTGACACCTTTTTACGAATTTTAATATAAAAAGCATCATGCCCGTAAAGTCTCCACAAAAAATCATTTTTTCCGCCAAAAACTAGTCAGGCGACCAAAAAATGTCTTTTCTCTCTCACCGCACTCCGCATTTTGCATACTCTCTTGGCCGCAAACATCGTTGAATATCTCGACTCTCCCTGCAAAGCGCGAGCCAAAAAACTTAAGCTTTGAAATTTGGCCAGGTCCACATTTCTCCAATCTTCCAACTTACAGTAGTCTGCTTTCCGTCCCTTAAGCTGATCGTCAGGTAACGATGAATCATGTCAACGAACTCGATCCCAATGGTGTAGATCTCGTCCAGTCTGGACGAATCCATCAGATCGGCATAGTGATTCAGGTTCACAATTCTCGCAATGTAACGGGTGACGACGGCAGTCTCGGCGATTACAGTGTTGTTCACACGCAGCACTGGCATCACTCCGTATGGGAATCCTAAAATGTAAAATTTTTTTAAAGAGGCAAGAACAGCCACTTTTTATTTGCGCGTTTTACGGCGTGTGAAACGAAATGTCAAAAAAGTTTTTTTATGTCCTGCAGCGAAAACAAAGGCGACAGAGTTGCAAACAGTATAATAACTATTAGTAAGCATGTAGAATGTCGCCTTTAACCTTTTTGATTGCTATTGGTGCCCAAATTTGTCATTTTCAGTATTTTTAAAGAGTCAGATGCTTTTGAATCTTCACGGCGTGAAAACGAAATGGCAAAAAAGTTTCTTTGTTTACTGTACCAATAATGACAGGAAAAGGATTATAATGGTCACCGTTATTTTTTCCGTTGTTTTTGGTAATGTAGACAAAGGACAAAATTCGGAAAATGTCATTTTTTCCATCTTTTGAACCTAAAATCTTTGTTGTTTCTGCAAAACGCGTAGTGAGAGTGTCGTCTTATGCCTCAGGAAAAAATATTCCAATATTGTTCCAAGTTTTATCAAAATCTGAGTGTCGTACTCCGTTTCCTTTTGTGCAATACCGGAATTAACAAAACGTATATCTAATTTTGGTCGATTTTCTGCTAAAACTTAGCTGGATCCCTTCAAACATTTGGCATATCCTTTACACAACACCAACCTTTCACATCAACTCACTTGAAGTGTCATTCTTGATGGAGGGCCATTGAGAGAACTGAATTCTCGTATCAGTGAAGGGAATGTTCGCGAAATGAAGCATCAATCTCAAGGGTTCGGCGCGGCCTTTAACCGCGAAATAGCTGAGTTCCAGGTCCGCATAGACGAAGCCGCCAAAAACCGCCAACAACAAGATAATTGCGCGCATTTTAGTTACATTTCAACCGAAAACAGTGGGTTTTATGTAATCGCAAAGCTACAAAAATCGAACCACTCTTTTCGAGGGTTTTTCGCTTCACAAAGAGAAAAGTGGGGTCATACGTTCAAATACGAACCGAGATCAAAATTTGTCGCCGAGTCCGCGAGTCGGCCTTTAACAATTGTACTTTTAGCGTTTTAATGGACCGTGTTTTGTTCGCCAGACATGAATTGTTTGAGCCTTGAGCAATTCGACTTGCATAATTGGGCATTTCAGTCGACTCGGCGAACGTTGGACTCGAAAATGTTTGGATTTATATGAAATTTATTTGCCCCATGAGCAGTGGTGGTCACGAGCCCGTTTTTTTGTTTTCAAATTCCAAACTGTTGGCATTCATTGTTTCGTGAGCAATTGTAGTTGCAGTAGCTCAAGTTATCAATCATTTTACTATTTTTAAATATCTGTGTAAACCTTTACGGTTTAAAATTGAACATCTGTAGTGACATCTTGCAATTTATAGTGTATTTTGTCGTCAAAAAGTCGGTAAGATAAGAGTAAATTTGGCAGTTCGCGCCCTAACGTGCCTAACCGGGCCGGACCCGGCCTAAAAAATTTTAAAACCTGCCGGGCCTGAAATGGCCCAAAAAAAGAGTCGGTTACAAGCCTGTCTCTGTGCTTGTATAAGTCACTGCAAAATCAAATAAGCAGGGAGTCTTGCACAGTTGCCTTAAAGGGCCAGAACAGCTACTTTTGAATTGCGCTTTTTACGGCGTGTGAAACGAAATGTCAAAAAAAATTTTTTTCTGTCCTGCAGCGAAAACAAAGGCGGCAAAGTTGCAAAGAGTTAAATTATCACTAGTAAACATGTAGAATGTCGCCATTATTTTTTTCCGTTTTTATTGGCACAGTCGACAAAAAACTTTTTGGACATTTTGTTCCAAAAGCGAAATTCAAAAGTAGCTGTTCTGGTCCTTTAAGGACAAGATTTTATTCCGATCAACCTACTCCAAAGAAAAAAAATTGTCAGCGATTCTTCTAGAAGAGCCTTATTCCTTGTCGTCCCAAATAAGGTTGAAGTTGAGGTAACGACAAGATTCGGACTCGATGAGCTGCTGAGACAGGATGTTGATGAATAATTTCTGGATGAATGTCGTTGATCCAATCGACAATGCTTGCCCAAAAAAAGTCGGTGTAGGAGAGGCCTTGAGCAGAGAAGAGGCCATTCGCGTTTTGGCGAATGAATCTTTCCACCAATGGAAAGGATTTTTGAACGTTCGGAAGGAACAGAGTCATGTAATCGGCTTGCTAAAGATGTTCGTTTTGCAAAAACATTATGTCACCTTACAGTAGCCACATTAGTGCCTTTCACAGTGCCCGAGATGTAATGAATCACCTTGTTGAAGAAGTCTAGAGCCACTTCATAAGCTTCATCGATCCTGGCTTGGTCTAGCGGGTCGTAACGGTGATCCAGATTCGTAATACGCGCTACAAATCGAGTAATGACACTTGTCTCGGCAATAATTGTCTGATTTACCCGGAGCACCGGCATTACAGCATAAGGAAATCCTGAAAGGGCAAATTGGGTTTGTTTTATAATCAAAGTCAGTTAAAGGGACAGTACAGCTACTTTTGACTCGCACTGTTTTCAACGTTTAAATGAAATGTCAAAAAAGTTTCTTTGTCTACCATACCAATAACAACAAAAAAAAATAATGCTGACATTCTATATGCTTACTAATAATTATTTTACTGTTTGCGACTCTGACTCCTTTGTTTTCGCTGCAGGACATACGAAAATTTCTTTGACATTTCGTTTCACACGCCGAAAAAAGCGCAATTCAAAAGTAGCTGTTCTGGCGCTTTAAGCGGTTTTTTGCTCAGAACATTGCACAACCTACCCTGCAATTTTCCGAAATCAAACCACACACCTTAAAATTGCAAGGCGACACGGCCACTTGCACTTTTTATTATAGTTAGAAAAAAAATAAAAATTAAGACCAGTGACACTGACAGAGAGGAAGTGTTCAGAGTGATATCCAACAAGCAGCGATAATTACAATTCCTTCGTTAAAAGGACGGTACAGCTATTTTTGAATCGCGCTTTTCACGGCGTGTCCAAAAAAGTTGCCTCATATACTGTACCAATAACAACGTGAAAAAATTACGGTGACATTCTACATGCCTACTAATAATCACTTTACTTTTTGCAACTATGTCGCCTTTGTTTTCGCTGCAGGACATAAAAAAACTTTTTTGACATTTCGTTTCACACACCGTAAAAGGCGCAACTCAAAAGTAGTTGTTCCGGCCTTTTAAAACAACCGCTCTGAGCCCACGTACTTGATTTGTCGTACTTGATCCTCGTCCATTCCTCCGGTGTAACTCTGGTGTCTCTGAATGGTATTCCTCCGTAATGCAGAATCAATCTGATAGCCTCAGCTCTTCCTTTTAGCCCGAAATAAATCAATTCTACATCCGTTTCGGCAGCTGCACAGACGACTCCCAACAAGAGCAAGATCGCTACAGCACAAAATTTCATTTGTGACGTTTGAGTTGGCTTTTTCGAAGCCACAGCTCCTTTTAAATCCTCGTAGATCTAGCAAAAAATGATGTGGCCTTCTGTTTATCTAAGCTTTTATATCGGATGACCCCCTCCTCCAACAACAATAAGCAATTCAAGTTTGTTGTTTCGAACTTTTCTTTGCGATATTTATTTACTAACACCTACGGATCGGGTTAACCCGTCCGTTGCAAGCGGTTGTTTGCACAAACGTTTAATTCAAAAATTCCATGGATAAAAAAAAGCCGAAGCTTTGCTGTAGCCTTCATAGAGCGTTGTGTATTTATGTGTTGTGTTTTGTGTATTTTACATGTACCGAGTCGCTGGATGTTGCCAAATACCTCTATATTAAAGGATATTGCCTTTATTTCCAAAGAAGGACTGTTCTCGTCGAGTTAAGGTTAAAGGAAGGATGCATGGGACGTCTTTCTCTCCCCACAGAAGCAATTTTACATGTTATATGTAAATGATTGCTTGGTCTCCTGCTTCTTTGGACCGATGGTCAACGGCGCCTTGTAAAGGTCAGTCTGAGGAACCATGTTTGGCGTTTTGTAAAAAGAAGTGCAAAACAAGTGCACCAAATAAGATGATTTTTTAGGTGTGGTATTAGAGCGTCCCCAAGTTTGTACTCAAACCAAATTTTGAGGTTCTAGGCAAGACATGGCTCCCGGGTCGGGCCACAGCAAATTTGAAACGGCCCGGCCCAGAATCGGTCCGTAATAACTAAAAATTCTGAGTCTGAAAGCAAAAATTGGTGTAGCAACCAAAAATAGAGTGTCGAAACCCATCATACTGGCAGAGAAGTTACACACAACTATATACGGTCATTTTCAAAAGGTTTACAGCACTTTTCTAATGATTTTTTTCGTCCTATCTTGGTAATGTTATATTTGCCGGGTAAATTGATATCAACGGGTCGGGCCAAAGCAAATTTCAAACGGGCCGGGGCCGGGCAGAACTTTTTGTGCATTTTGCAGAAATCACCCCGGTGACTTTGCCAACACACTTGTATGTAAAACACACACATGTTAACACATGCATCCTGCCGAAAAGGACTAATTCGATTTAAATCTAACCTTTCAAAGCCCTTGGGGGGAGCCAACAAAAATAGAGTGTCGAACCCTAATCATACAGGCAGAGGAATTACACACAACTACATACGATCATTTTCCAAAAGTTGACAACACTTTTCTAACTATTTTTTTTCATCCAATCTTAGTAATGTTATATTTACCGGGTGAATTGATATCGACGGACCGGGCCAAAACCAACCTGAAACGGCCCTTCGAGGTTGTTTTGGCCCGGGCCGCGGTCCGCAATTTTCGGCGGACCACGAGATTTTGGGCGGAAAGGAAATTTTATCGACCAGTAAAATATATATAACTTTTTTTATGGGATAAAAGCGAAAAAGGTTCTTTGAGTTGTTTCGTAGCTGATAGCAACTTCTTACGTCCGGCAGAGAGTCAAGTTTACAGTTGATCATTTCGTGTCATAATTTTTACATACTGTAACAAAAGAGTAATGTTGATTGTGTGTGTCAAGTGAACCGAGAGAATCGAATTTTCCCGTGGCCGTAGTCAAATCCCACACAATACTCTCTATATAGCATTGTTCCAAACGTCCACTCCACTCTGTCGGGATTCGGATCAATCATAGCGATGAGAATGTCAAGATCTCCGTATCTCGGATCGTCCACGACCGATTCGATAGCCAGTTTTAACGCAACCTCCGAGTTTAACACGTATTCGAAGCGAAGGTCGGTCACGTTGACATGCGTAGTGTTGACACTGTAAGCATTTGCGAAAACGTCGTCGACTGATCGATAGAGCATGTTCATGTTGAGGAAATGCTGAAGAAGTTGGCGGGGCATCATCAACGCCATGCTTTCGGTCAGGATCATCTAAAACAAAAAGAGGTTTATGTACAAAGTGTACTAAAAGAACTGAAACTTTTTTCGTAGTCTTACCCGGAAGGAATGTGTGGATTCGTAATTCAGAAACGCGACTTCAGCTGCATCAATCATTCACTCACGGTTGCCAAGAGCATTAACTTCCTCATAAGGTAGTTGGCAGTTGTCTTCGTCGTATTCTCCAAACATAACATGTGCCGGGAGTGAGAATACGACAGTTGCAAGATTGTTCTCGATAAGACCTTGATCCTTCAACATGTCCACAAAGTTTCTCCTCTTAGGGTTCCTTCCCAAGCCAACTTTGCTACTAAAAATTCATTTTTAAAATTTACTAGTCTGTAGCGGCGCCATTCCATCGGAACTAAGTTCGAACCACCGCTCCGCCTCACCCAGGCGCTTTCGAATGAAAGGAATGGGGATGAGTGCATGTGGACTATGGCAAATCGGATGCTTGGCCAACTCTCGCACCGATCTAGGCTGATATTCTCAAGACTTTCTAGATGGAGTAGTACTACTATATACTAAAGTCCCGACAATTTTATCGCTGATGTCGCGCACGAAAATTAGTGTGCGGAGTGCATGTCGCTTGGGTAAAAACGGGAAATTGCCGCGACGGCCGCGAAAATTTGAGAAAAATGCACCGTGCAAAATTGTCGGGACTCTATGGCCCGAGTAGTATACTAGTCCGTTCGCAAAGCCAAGCCACTGAAGCAATTTCGGCGACATGCACTGTGCAAAAAAGTCAGGGTGCAAGCCACAGCCAAAAAAAGTATGTTGCACGGTGCAAAAAGCAGGTAATTGCACAGTGCAAAGTGAACTTTTGTATCCTTACAGTGCATGTCACTCTATGGCGCGAGTAGTAATCCGTCCGTACAGTTGCTCGAGTGATTTCCGCTACATTCACTGTGCGAAAATTAAAGTTCCCTTTGCACTGTGCAATTTCAAGCTTTTCGCAAGATCCTCTGGATGAGGCCCGTGTGGGAAGCGCAAGTTTGGAATGCTCCGATGGTCTTCGCAAAAACTTGATCACCCAAGTGTACAACAATAAATCTTCGGTCTTCAATTGTGAAACACGTAGTATACCTATTATCCTCAATATAATTTCTGAGTGATATAGGAATAAATAAATGAAAATAGACGGACCAAAGAGTCTTGACATGTTTCCGCACGGTGCGGTCGGCGTCGTGAAGAGGCTTTGCCCGACAAACGATTAGCACAGTGCAAATGAAAAGCGCCCCGAGCAGTTTCGTTGCACGACAAAAACTTTGACTGCTCAAAGCAATTTTTTGCACTGTGCGTGATCGCAGCGTACTGTGAATTTTTGTCGTTTTTTTCGCGACGGCGCGCTACGCAGACATTTAAGACTTTTTCAGTCTGTTGGGGAAATAATGAGCCCTCGTCGCAGCAAACTTTTGCGTCTCACCGCAGTCGAGCACCAAATTCGCAAGCGCCGCAAAGCCATGACGGACGATTCCAAGGCGCGACGAATGCTGATTTTACTACTCCCGACATAAGGTTCGTAGAATTTTGCACGGTGCATTTTTGTTTTTTTTTCGCGACGGTCGCGGCGATTTTCCGTTTTTACCGTAGCGACATGCACTTTTCGGCGAGCGCACTCGCGCGACATCAGCGATAAAATTCTACAGACTTGATGGGGCGAGTAGTATTCTTGATAGACTGATACTACTACTTGTGCCATAAAGTCCGTAGAATTTTATCGCTGATGTCGCGCGAGTGCACTCGCCGAAAAGTGCATGTCGCTAGGGTAAAAATGGGAAATCGCCGCGACGGCCGCGAAAAAAAACAAAAAATGCACCGTGCAAAATTCTACGGACCTTATGTCGGGAGTAGTAAAATCAGCATTCGTCGCGCCTTGGAATCGTCCGTCATGGCTTTGATCAAGTAGTAAAAGCGCTGAGCCCCTTACAATGCTCCGTTGAAAAAGAAAAACGACGGTACAACATTCAGCACAAGCTGGTGGACGCCAAGATTCATCACAAATGTGGAATTCATCCGTAAATGGACCTCATCTTCCGCCCAAACCCCATAGGTCGGCTCATCGGGCCCTCGGTAATACTCATTACAAACTTTCAGCTTCGTCGAGGAGTTGTGATAGCCGTACGAGACATTGCAACGTCCATTAAGGACGTCGGTCGGCGCATTGCACAGTGGACTGCAGTAAAGTCGACCGAAAAGTGCTCAAAAAACAGTTTTGTTGATATATAATGGGGCACTTACGAAGTGAGCAGTGTTTTTTGCATATACCATACATGCTGTCACAATTGCCATCGAGTAATGCAATTTCCGGAGAGTTGAGGGTGAAATGTACTTGAAGCGCTTCTTTTTTTGTGCCAAAGTAGAATGTTTTTCCTAACAATGTAGCATGTTTTACGGGAGAAACATCTGTGCCCGCTACGCTAAGGGACAGTAAAATTTATTCTTAAAGGGCCAAAACAGCTACTTTTGATTTGCTCGTTTTACGGCGTGTGAAACGAAATGTCAAAAAAGTTTTTTTACGTCCTACAGCGAAAACAAGGGCATCAGAGTTACAAACAGTAAAATAATAATTATTAAGCATGTAGAATGTCATCTTTTTTGCACAGTGCAGTAGAAATACTATTCATTTATTCCGGGCCTCTTCGCACTGCGCGGGGGCCATTTTAAAGCGCCAGAACAACTATTTTTGAATTGAGCTTTAGAGTTATAAACGAATAAGGATAACAGTCGCGAAAACTTTTAATTGTAAAGTTGCAAAATACGTCTGAACACAGTATGTGTCAAAGTGCGACACTCAGATTTTAAAGAATCAGAATAGCCATTTTTGAATTGCGCGTATTACGGTGTGTGAAACAAAATGTCAAAAATTTTTTTTTATGTCCTGCAGCGAAAACAAAGGCGGCAGAGTTGCAAAAAGCAAAATAATTATTAGTAAGCATGTAGATGTCATCTTTTTTGCACAGTGCAGTAGAAATACTATTCATTTACTCCGGGCTGCTTCATATTTGCTTTGGCCCTGGCCGGGAGCCATTTCTGCCCACAATAGAAGTCAGAAATTACCGTAAACTGCGAGCTCCTCTTGAATGACATTGATGATGATTGTCGACTTTGCTGAAGCGGTAAATGTGCCAAAGCAAGATATTGCACAAATGGAAAACAACGTTAAGAGCATGTGTCTTTTTCGGAACAAAGCATTTACAAGGTGTTCCGTAGGTTTTGCGGATTAGAAGGGTGTTCCTTTCATCAATGACTCGGGATTTGCAAAATAAAGCTGAGATTATATTTCAAGGTATGATAATGCGTTGAGCAAAACCGTTGATAACGTGAGAGGAACGGAAAATCAAATTTTCTATGGCCCGTCGATATCAATTCACCCGTCAAATATAACATTACTAAGATAGGATGAAAAGAATAGTTAGAAAAGTGTTGTAAACCTTTTGAAAATGATCGTATATCGTTGTGTAAAATTTCTCTGCCTGTGTGATGGGGTTGCGATACTCTATTTTTGTTTGCTACCCCAATTTTCGCTTCCAGACTCAGAATTTTAGTTATTACGGGCCGACTCTGGGCCGGGCCGGCCGTGTCTACTTATAGGAGAAGTGCTCTAATCGTGACGCTCACATTGTAAAAAATTTGTGGATATTTGGCACAAATATCCACTAATTTTTCCTAAGATATATCCAAGACTTCAAGCTTGCGCTTTGCAGAAACGACCGAGATTTTTAGATCGAGAGTTGGCACGACAAGGTATTTCGACCGTAAATTGTATTGTTTTCACAAAAGCAAAATTTTCCGCGCAAAACGGAAGACAATAAAACCAAAGGGTTTGTTTGTATGATCACTCTCCGCGTTTCGCATACTCTCTCGGCCGCTGGGGCTGTCGACACTATTTTTGTTTGCTACCCCAATTTTCGCTTTCAGACTCAGAATTTTAGTATTGCAGGCCGTCTCAAATTTGCTTTGGCTATCACCGAGCCGAGAGCTATGTCTAGAAGCAACCGAGACCTCGAACGATCTGCTGTTGAGGGGATAAACGCAGAAACTAATTTTTACCAACAATTTGCGATACTTTTCAGCGAATTCTAACAAGAAATGCAAAATTAGATACCCAAAAAATTACTTTTCCTCGATGTTGCGAAGTGTCAAAGACGAATCGCCAACTTGAAGACTTTCCTCTTCGATTTGACGTGAGGCGTCGAAAAGGACGCAGACCCAAAAAATAATTGTTGAAGAAGAATTTAAGGTCTGAAACTACCGCTGGAGGCTTGGCTCGGCAAAGGATTGGCGGAGACTGACAGTACGACCACTTTTTTGAAGGCTAACATTAGTTCCCTTAACCAGAGCTATTGCAACATAGAAAAAAAAAACAAAACGTGCTCCGAAAAACCAAGATCCCTAAGTTTTATCTCAACATTATTGATGTAAAACACGTAAAATGCCTTAAACTAGATGTTAAACTATATTTCCTAGAATGCTTTCAATCTAGATATTTTTGTTAACTAAGCCCTCTCCTAGACTCCGCCATACATAAAACGACAAATTGAGGCAACCCAAAGTATCGCCCACCCGAAAAGTGCCTAAAAACGAAGGGAATGTTGTTATAACGCCTCGCTAAGGCAAACTTTAACGCCACTCAACAAAAACCCCTCTATAACAAAACGATTCTTCGATGTCGCATGCTTTGTTGTACACAAAATTTACTGTAATAACATTTATTGCCGATTAAAAGTAATTGTTCAATACGAACGTTCCGTTCCTCGCAAAGTCCAGGTATCTGCCTTGAAGGTACTTTTGAAGGTTGTTGCTATCGATGGAGCCAACCTTCCACCAATGATTAATTGAGCGATAATAACTCTGTAGAATGTCCGGAGCATAATAGTTCACCAAGTCCTCGATATTGTACCAAACAAAGTCCATATAAGTAAGACCATTACTTCCAAAATAGCCGGTAATGTTGTTTATATGACTCTCAAATATTGGGAAGTACGCTTGACACATGGCATCGACGTAACCATAACGTTCAAGTGACTGTAAGAAGAAGAAATTGGCTGAAAGGTCCACTTACCGCATTCCCAAGAGACCTTCCTTCAACAATATCAACGTACAGAAGCAAACTCTCCAACAAAACCTGCGATTTCACAAACAACGCATCGATTTGAGCGTCTTCAACAAGGGTGGGCGTCAAGAGGCCGGTGATTTGGGCAACGTATCGAGTAATCGCTTGGTTGGTCTCAATTACATTGGAGTCTTGGACAAGTGCCGGGAGAGTTTCAATCACTGAAAGAAATGATACTCAAGGGAACGTCACAGACAAAGCGCTGAAAAACAAAACTGGCTTTAACAAGTGACACAAAACTGGCTATAACAAGTGACCAGAGAAGGCAACCTGGCCGGGCTTTAGAAATTTTGAAAACGGGCCGGGCCTACCTTTTGCCGGGCCGGGCTTTGGGCTCGACGTTTTTTTTTCGGGCCGAGGCTTCGGGCCCAAGATTTTGAATTTCGGCCCGAAGCCCGGTTCCGATTTTTTGGCCCCGACACGAAAAATTGCGATGCCAGAAAAATTGCAATGCCACTTCTGATATTTTGGTTTTCTGCGAAAACAAGATTTTGCTTTCGACAGAAAAGGTGGTTTGGCGGGTTTCCTGTCTTACCGCGAAAACAAAGCGTTTCCTGTATGTTTGCAACGTGCAGTTTCAATATTTTTAAAACGAAATTTTACAACCGGGCCGGGCCTGTAAACTTTACCGGGCCGGGCTTCGGAAAAAAAAATTTCGGGCCGGGCCTAAAAAATTTTGAAAACGGGCCGGGCCGGGCCTTCCTTTTACTTTAGGTCTTACAGAGTTAACGCTTAAATTTTATAAAACGGCACCCCAAGTGCAACGCTGCAACGACATTTTTTTCAAATTCTGCACACACTTTTGGCCCAGACCACTTATGAGTTCCAAAAAATTTTAGCTTGCGCTTTGCAAGCCCAGCCGAGATATTGAACGACCTTTGCGGCCGAGAGAGTACGCGAAACGCGGAGAGCGGCGCGAGAGAAAAGCACTTTTTAGCCATAACTTTGCCAGTTTCGCGCGGAAATTTTTTTTTGTGAAAACATGACTCTTTGCAGTAGAAATAGGTATGAAACTTTTTATGCTAAAATTTGAAAAATAATGCCACATTTTTGCCAATTTTTAAATTAAAATCCCGAAGGTTTCCGCATAACGCGAGCTAAAAGGATCGAATTTGTCTCAGAAAAAATTTACCAAAATTTGCGACAAATTTCATCAAAACTTGAGCGTCGCACTTGCAGTACATCCCTGTTAACTTTGCTCTACAGAGATTCCGTCGAATTCTAACGTATCAGACTTACCAACTGAGCCTTGAAAGCCATCCCAGCCGGCCCTTGAAAGTCGATAGTCAGTGAAGTTAACTCCAGCGTAATGAAGCATCAGTCTGATGGGCTCGGCCGTTCCCATCTCGTTGTAATAGTACAATTCTAAGCACGTAATCTTTCCAACAAGTACAGCCGAATATACGACCACAAAAATGTTGAAAGCAGGCATCAGGAACAAAAATATTTTTTATTGAAAAGATGAGCGTCGCTTTATACTGCGTTAGACCGCAAAATCCCGGTAATCCGATTTTACTGTTTTTGCGAACTGTTGGTTTTACAAAAACAAGGATGATGTTATGTAGGGAGACGCAAAAAATAGGCTACAACAAGATGTTTCAAGCAATGTGGAGGAAAGTTATCACCGACATTTGCCGTAAGTCGGCGGAGAAGAACATAATTTTGCCCAAGGTGTTAGGAAGAGCTGCTGCAAAAGGGACAGTACAGTTACTTTTGAATTGCGCTTTTTACGGCGTGGAAACGAAATGTCAAAAAAGTTTCTTGGTCTATTGTACCACTAACAACGAAAAAAAATAATGGTGACATTCTGCATGTCTACAAGTAACAATTTTAATTTTCGTAACTCTCCCGCCTTTGTTTCCGCTGCAAGACATAACAAAAACTTTTTTGACATTTCGTTTCACACGCCGTAAAAAGCGCAGTTAAAAAGTAGTTGTTCTGGCCCTTTAAAGTTTCAACGTCCCAGAGTACTAGTCGACGCAGGAATTCGTAAGACTTTTTTGCGCCGTGCAAGTTCTTTGATTGCACCGTGCGTTTTGCAGACCTCTGGCGCTCCTTTCCACTTTTGCACGGTGGAACGCACTTGCACAGTGCAAAGAGAAAAAAGAAATGCCCGCACGGTGCGAAGAAGTCTCACGAATTCCTGCGCCGACTTGAGCCGACGCTATCGCTTGGCTTTGTACCTATTTTCCAACATAACTATTTTTTTATCTTGGACGACTACGGCGGCACATACATAAGTCTCGAGCGGGCCGGGGGTCTGAAGCGCACGTCAACCCAAAGCGTTATGCCAGGCCTCAAAAAAATAAATCAAAAAAGGACGTTTGAGAAAAAATTTTTTTCTCTATCGTATCGCAATATTTTACTGTTGCTTTTTAATGTGATAGAAAGAGCTAGAGCCCCTCTTCATTTTGATATAAAAGGAAACTTGCATAATACCCGTTTCATTCGAATTTTTGGCAAAGAAATTTGACTTTTTCCTAAACTTATGTGTTGCTGTAGTAGGAAACTCTACATGATGGTTGCAACTGAGCTAGTCTAAACGAAAGAATGTTCTACAACTGTCGAGCGGCACCGTTTTCAAATTTTCAAACCCGACCCAAGGAAGTCAGGCCCGTCGAGCAAGTTTTATCATTTTTGTTGTGACTTTCGCAACATCCTGAAGAAAAATCGTATGTTCTAGCCACGCCTTGTTTATTTATCTACACGCGATTATATTATTGAGTGGAGTTGAAATAATTGTTAATCATAAACGTCTCATTTCGCAAAAAATCGTTGCCTCGGGTGTTCAGATAGTTTTGGAGGTTGGTGTTGTTGACACCCATGACATTCCACCAGTGATTGCTGCTGATAAGATACTTTCCCAGGACATCTGGAGCATACGAATTGATAAGGTCTGAGAGATTGAACCAGACGAAATCGAAATATGAAATGCCATAACGACCAAAAAAGCCGGTTTCATTGTAGATGTGCTGCTCGATAAGTGGATAGTAGATTTGACAGGGGTAATCGACCAGTCGGTATCGGGCATTTGTCTGGAAAAAGGTTGTATAAGTCTTTCTCTGAATGGGTCAAGTATTTGTCTGGCGGAAACAAGTATTTTTGTGTGTGGGTCAAGTCTTTTTCTTTGGCAACGGCAAGTTTTATTCCAGTCTGGTCCTTCTGTGTTGCTAGATGGGTCATGTTTCTTTCTTACTGGGTCATGTCTCCTCATTAAGTGGGGCAAGTCTTTAATTGGCTGAGCAAAGTGTTTCCCTCTTTGGGTAAGATCTTCCTCTGTCTGAATCAAATCTTTTTCTAACTGGGTCGGATATTTATTCAAATGGGTCATGTTTTTCCTTACTGGGTCATGTCACTTCCTCAAGTGGGAAAAGTCTTTCTCTGGCTGAGTCAAGTGTTTTCCTCTAATGCTCAAATCTTCTCCTGTCTGAATCAAGTCATTTTTTAACTGGTCGGATATTTATTCGAATAGGTTATGTTCTTTCTCGACTGTGTTTGTCTTTCTCCAAATGGGACAAGTCTTTCCTTAGCTGAGTCAAGCCTTTCCCCCTCTTGTTTAAAAATTTTCAGGTATGGATCAAGTCCTGTCTAAGTGGGACAAGCCTTTTTTCAAGTGGGTCATGTTTTTTCCTCACTGGGTCATGTCTTCCTCCATATGGGACAAGTCTTTCTCTGGCGGGGCAATTTTTTTCTTGAATTCTTTTAGGTATAACAACGCAATATATAGCGGCAAATAGAAAAAAATATTATAAAAAAAACACTCTCTCCAGTTTCTATTGCATCGTATTGTATTGTACTTACAGGATTTCCCGGTCTTCTTCCCTCAACAATGCCAATGTATTGGAGCAAGTTCTTCAAAATAATGTCTGATTGCTCGAACAACGTATCCAATTGCGCGTCGGCAATGTATGTCGAAGTGAGAAGGCCAGAAGTTTCAGCCACATACCGAGTAATTGATTCGCTGTTCTCAATCAAATCCGAGTCTTGGATCAGAGCCGGGAGCGTGTGGAACACTGAAAAGGCCCATTTAGAGAAGTTTGTGACCGTCATTACGATCGCATTTTGGAGAATTTCCTGCGACAGTAAGGTAAAGATGTCTCCCCTTCTGCATGAATGCGAGGGATACAATGCTTTAACAACAACAATTTTTGTTTTGATGTTTGCAAGATTTTTTTTTTTTGGAATTTTCAAAAATGTGGATTTTTTTCAAATTGAATTGTGCTTTGCACACACGTCAGACATAGGCCACTTATCAATTCCGGAAAATTTTAGCTCGCGCTTTGCAGGCGCAGCCGAGATATTTAACGTTGTTTGGGGCCGAGAGTGTAGGCGAAACGCGGAGAGCGGTTACAGAGGAAAACACTTTTTGGCTATATCCTTGCCAATTTCCCGACAAAAAATTTAATTTTTTGTGGAAACATTACCCGCTATGGTAGGAATAGACATGAAACTTTTGACACCAAAATTCGCAAAAAATTGTCACATATTTGCCAACTTTTCATCTAAAAATCTCGATGGTTTCTGCAAAACGCGAGCTAGCGGTCTTGCATATGTTTTAAAAAAAATAATACTAAATTTGTGCAAAGTTTCATCAAAATCTGAGTGTCGCACTTGGAGTACAAGGCGTACTTAGCAAAAAAAGTGATTTTCACAAATTTTTTTTTGGGATTTTAGCTCAGCACGGCCTCTCCTGGACCGGGCCCAATCAGTGCTTCACTTACGCATCGAGCTCTTTGACGCGTTCCAATCAGCCCTCGAGAAGCGGTAATCCGTGAAATTGGTGCCAGCATAGTGCAACATCAGCCTGATTGGCTCCGCTCTCCCCTTCTCGTTGAAATAATACAGCTCTAATCCGGACAACGTTCCCATAAACACAATCAAAACAAAGATCACGCTTGTCGCCGCCATGCTAGACGCGGATGTAAAATATAACTTTCGTTTCAACGGCTGCAGCCTTATATAAGGCCTAAATCCGCACAAATCCGATTTGGGTGTTATTGCGAAAAGGAGATTTACCAAAACTTTGAGTGATGTGAGTGTAGGCAAAAACAGGTAAACAGTCATTTAAGCCAAAGGTTTGGGGATAAGCCAAAGTTAAAAACGGAATGTTGAAATGCGAACTGTAGCTTAGAGGGAGTTGTTCCATTAATGATTTGCGCCCAGTAGAATGGCAAAGAGTTCAGCCTACACCAGCAATGCACCCGGGTGCACAGTGCGTCTGACCGCGGCGTAGCCATGAAGAGGGGCATGGCACGTCAAATCGAAAAAGCAAAAGAGAGGGATGTTCTTTTTGGGTCAAAATGCACTGTGCGAAGCCGTTTTTTCGCAATTTTCAAACCGCACAGTGCAAATTCTCAAAAACCGCACAGTGCAAATTCTCAGGACCTTTTGCGCCGAGTAGTACTCCTAGACCTTGAAATTTTAAAGAGTAAAATTGCAGCTCTTCCCAACACATCGGTTAAAAGGTGTTGGGAAGAGCTGCAATTTTTTTTTCTTCTCCGCCGGCTTACGGCCAGGGCACGTCAAATCGAAAAAGCAAGAGGGAGGGAATTCGGCGCGACAATCTTTGCGATCCCACCTCTCTGCGGCAAAATTAAAACGCACAGTGCACTCAAACAACTTGCACGGTACGAAAAAGTCTCATGACTTCTTGCGCCACAGTACACGTCAAATCGAAAAAGCCAGAGGGAACTGTTCAAGTTGGCATTTCGTCACAAATATGGGGTCCCAGAAATCTTTTTTGACCCATTTCTTGTCCAATTTGGGAAAAACCAGGTCGTTTTTGACAAAGTTTACAAGTGGTATTGATTCTTTTCAGATTTGTTTTGACCGGTAATACCTAGCGGGAAATTTTTAAATATTTTTTCGACAAATCTTGGGACAAAAAGCCAGTTTGAAGAGGTCCCTTATCAATTTGACGTGCATGGTAGGACCCACCTAGTCAAGAGCCGGCGAAAAAAATTGAAAGGTGTAAGGGGAGAGTATGGTAAATTAGCTGTTATAGCTGCTACCTGTGGTCCCAAAAACCTCCCCCCCCCCCCAGACCAACTTCTCAGCTACGCTCCTCGTATCTGACTTCTTTAAAGAGGGCACCTTTGGGACATCATCTAAGCAAATTGTTTAATGTTACAAAAACTGGATTTGACAAGAGGGGATAAATGAAATTTTTTTAGAGATCTTCGCAAATATAATATAATAAGATGAAAGGAAAATTCAAAAAAAAAATATTTTGGTCCCCCCTTGTCATATTCAATTTTTTCGACGTAAAGTCTTCATTTTGATGTGAAAGATGACCCCCTTGGTGTGGAAGAAGAAGACCGGTTGAACTGTTTGTCCCATGACAATTACTCTTGCCCAAGGGGCACTCTTTGATCAGGCGCACTGCACTGATCGTCGGTGTTATGGCATCAAAGGTTTCAGCCCTTGTAGAGAGAGAGCGAGCAAAAAGGTCAAAATTCCCTCAACGTTGGCCGAGATTTGGCCGAAAAGTGTTTTTTTTCTTTGTCCGCTCTCCAGATTTTGCGCACTATTTACATATATTTACATCTTGGTCACGAAAATTGTTGAGTATCCCGGCTGCTTCTGCAAAGCACGGCATAAAATTTGCGGTGATTGATAATCGGCACATGTGGTTTGAACATGTGGTTCACTTTAAGACATAATCTGAACTTCAAACACTTCAATTCTTAGTCGACACTTTGATAAGTAAACTTATGTTAGGCCTCTAAACATTTCTTGCAAATCATCGCTCAAATTCTTTCAAATTTGGCTCACAATAACATTCATACAAACAGTGCACAAATTTATTCCCGACACTTCAAACACTCGCAAAATTACATGTCAATGTCAATATGTTCCTTAAAATACATTGGTGATCATAATGGTGCCATTTCTCGCAAAGTCGTAGTTCCGGTTCTGCAGGTATAGCTGGAAGTTGGTGTTATTGTAGCCATCCACCTTCCACCAGTGCTGAATGGACTTGGTGTAATTTGAAAGCACATCCGGCGCGTACGAGTTGAGCAGATCCGAAAGATTGTACCACACAAAGTCCATGTAGACGACCGAGTATCGGCCAAAGAGCCCGGTGTCCGGATTGATGTACGACTCGATGGCTGGATAGTACATTTTGACAGGCGCGTCGATGAGAGTGGGGCGCGAGGCCGTCTAAAATGTAAATTATATTACAGTAGGTATCTAAATTTGTTTAGTTCAGGTTTCGAGGCCTATCAAATGTCCTCAAAATCCGACTTACGTCAGAGTGAAAATAGAGTAAAAAAGGAATTTCGTCAAACTTGTTACGAAATATCAAAATTGATTAGTTTTGAGACAAAGTGCAACAATTGATCGGAACAATAACAATTTTCAAAAATTTATCGCAAAATATGTGCAAATAATGACCCATGTACCCAATGAGGACCCCCGGGGAGAGAGGTGGTTACCAACATCCTTGTGCATCCATCCAAAACCGTCTGAACCTACCGTTCTCCGATCCGAAAACGCCAAAGTAAAGCAAAAAGAGAGAAATAGGTGAATTTTTAGCTCAAACTCGTTATAAAAGATCTAAATCAAAAGATTGCAACCCTGGAAGCTGATCTAAGACAATTGCGATTATCTCATACCAATACAACTAGACGTTCCAAGATGATGGACGAAAAGAAACCTGACCAATATTCTCGTGGCATTTCGTCATTTTTGCAAAATCAATAAAGCGCGCATCGCCACGAGTTTGACGAAATTCCGCTTTTATTCTGACGTGCGACTCACCGCATTCCCCGGAGTTCTGCCTTCAACAATGTCGATGTACGTTAGGAAGTCTTGCATGAGCACTTGTGATTTCTCGAAAATATCGTCCAGTTGTGCGTCTTCGAGATAGCTGGGCGTCAAGAGGCCTGCTTCATGAGCAATGTAGCGCGTAATTGCGCCGCTGTTATCGACAATGTTCATGTCTTGAACGAGCGCGGGGAGAGTGTTAAACACTGAAAGAAAAGAAGGTACTATTATAGCATTCGTTTGCTTTTTGATGCCTTGCGGCGCATTCAGATTCTCCAAAGCACATTTCCAAAAAAGACATGGCCGAAACTCCTAGCTCGCGCTGTGCAGAAACCACTGCAATTTTAACATTGAAAATTGGCAAGAAATTTGGCACTGTAGAGTGTAATGTTTTCGCAAAAAATCAATTTTTTCATAGCGAAACTGGCAAAGATAGGGCCAGAAATGTTTATCTCTTACCGCTATCCGCGATTTACGTGCTCTCTCGATCGAAAACATGACTGAATGCCTCGACTGACGCTGCAAAGCGCTAACCAAAAATGCTTCTTGATCTATCTAGAGTACTAACAAGCTTAAATTTTTTTAGTAGAATTTTTTTTATATTGATTGATTTCATGAGATCAAGATTAACTCAAAAGGTTAAGATTGCTAAAGCAAGGTTGACAAAGCGCCTTGGCCGCTACAACTCGGCACTAGGCTCAGTCTAACGCGTAGCGTTTTTTCTGCCGCGGAGGCCGTCGGCAAAGCGTTGGCGGGCGTTTCTGCCATATATTTCGTTGGGTTTCGGTGTAAAAATATCGCGCAAAGGTGGGTTTGCGCGCAACCCCCCGAGAGACGGAGCAGCCGCAGGCTGCAAAGTCTCGAGCCCTAGTCATAGTTAATTAAGCCGAAATTGGACAATAGCATTTTTGTTAAAGGGACATTGCAGCTACTTTTGAATCGCGCTTTTTACGGCGCGCGAAACGAAATGTCCAAAAAGTTTCTGCGTCTACTGTACCAATAACAACAGAAAAAAATAGTGATAACACTCTACATGCCTACTAATCATTATTTTAATGTTTGTTTCTCTGGCGCTCTTTGTTTTCGTTGCAGGACGCAAAAAAACTTTTTTGACATTTCGTTTCACACGCCGTAAAACGCGCAATTCAAAAGTAGTTGTACTGTTTCTTTAACAGCCCGAGGTTGTTATCAGATTTGAAACCTATTGGTGCTTGATATAACTTATTAGACAAAAAAAAGATTGCAAAAAATAAAATTATCACTAGTAAGCATATAGAATGTCACCATAATTTTTTTTGTTGTTATTGGTACAGTAGACAAAGAAACTTTTTTGACATTTTGTTTCACACGCCGTAAAAAGCGCAATTAAAAAGTGGTTGTACTGTTCCTTTAACCTTTAAATTCCAAAAAAACGATGACTTTACTTACTAATCGAGTTCTTTGAGGCATTCCAATCGTCTCTGGAGAATCGATAATCCGTAAAGTTCATTCCAGCATAGTGCAACATGAATCTGATCGGCTCCGCTCTTCCTCTGTCGTTGAAATAGTACAACTCCAAGCCCAAAACTTTTCCCATCACCACTGCCAACATCACCATCGTCAACACATTGTGGGCCGCCATTCTTTCAGCGGATAAAAATATTAAACAATTGAACAACAAGTCTGCAGCCTTTTATACGCCGCTTTAGACCAGAGAATCCGCGGTAATCCGGCTTGCCGATTACCGCGAAAAGTGGATTTACCCGGGTGCAGCGGGTGATCGGGCAAATGTAGGCATGGTTCGGCGGTAAACAGGTGTTGAAGGTGGATTAACGTGCGTTAAACATGACACAAGTCGTGTTGAAAAGCGGACTGTAGTTTTGTACCGTAGCCAACGTGAGTAAGTGGGGCTGATGGATGAGGCAAGGGTGTAGTTTTGTGGAAATTGGAAATTGAAAAAGTAGATTAACACTATATGTATGTCTTTCGATAAGTTTCTGAGTGTTTTGCAAACCGAATTAGTTAGGGAAAAAAATTTCTTCCAAGCGCCGATTCTTTCACGTTTGTATCATACCCGCCTTGCTCTATGGATGCGAAACTTGGGCCCTAACAAAAAGATCGAAAGTTAGACTGCGCAACTGCCAAAATAAAATGGAGCGACGAATGATGAATATTAGACTGCAAGACAAAGTCCCATCGAGTACGATCAGAAGACGGACAAAGCTACAAGACGTAGTTGAAGAATATCGCCGAAGAAAATGGTATTATGCGGCAAGGTTGGGAGGCCTAGACACCGAGAGATGGGAGAAGAGACTTTTGACGTGGAGACCACCGTCAACGCGGCCACTTGGTCGACCACGACGACGATGGGAAGACCCTATTCGAAAAGTTGCAGGACCAGGATCGATGGACATGATGACAACAACTGAATGGACTCGCCGGTTTACGCTATCCTTCTCAATACAATTTTCTTGAGTGATATAAGAATAAATAAATGAAAATGAATAAATTTTGAAAAAAAATCAACAAAGAGAGTGTCCACGTCAATCTAGCAAAGAATTTCCTGAACCGTTTAGACGTTTCGTCCACAGACTATCGGTTGACGAAAAGATTTTAGATATAAAAATTCGTTGGGAAAAATTTTTTGGTATACAAATTGGTCTCAAAGAATGAAGAAAGTTTTTCAATATTTACTTCTGGCAGAGAGCAACGTTTTGTCAAGAGAAAACGGCCAAAGATTCTTTTCCTAAATTCGGTTTGTGACGAAACGCCACATTGATTAAATCTTGGTCAGGAAATAGTTTCAACCATGCTGAATTGACCTGGTGTCCAAAGTAAGCACAGACTTATTTTTACTTTTGTGCATTGCCTTATTCAGAGGTAGTTAATGGATCGTTGAAAGGGGCAGGACTCTTGAATCGCGCTTTGGAAACGAAATGTCCAAAAAGCTTCTTTGTCTACTGTACCAATAACAGCGGGAAAAACGTAATGGTGACATTCTACATACTTGCTAATAATTATTTTACTGTTTGCACCTCTGCCGCCTTTGTTTTCGCTGCAGGACAAAAAAACTTTTTTGACATTTCGTTCATACGCCGTAAAAAGCGCAATTCAAAAGTAGTTGTAGTGTTTCTTTAACAGCCCGAGGTTTTTATCAAATTTGAAACCTATTGGTGCTTGATATAACTTATTAGACTTTAAAATACGCATTTCACGATAGCTTTTTATTCTTATTTTTAACCATTTATTCCGAAATTATTTCCGATTTTTGAAATATTCCTCAAGTTGTGGTAGCTCTTGAACTCTTCTCCATAATTCCACCGACTTTCCCCATTTCTCAGTGTAATCCTTGGCCAAAAACATTAGCATATCGATGATTGCGGCCCAATAAAAGTCCACATACGAGATGCCTCCCGCACTGAACCATCCATTCGGTTTCGTGTGCTTTTCGATTAATGGGAAATATTTCTCCACATTTGGCGTCAAAATTTCCTTTTCTGCTTCGAATTTGTCGCCAGGAATGCGACCGCAAATTATGAGGACATAATCGAAAATTTTGTCATAAAATGTCCGGCCCAGCTCGTAGATTTCGTCAAGATGCGCTGCATCGATTGGGTTGTCAGAATGGTCGAGTTTAACCAATCTTGCCACATAGCGATTGATGACATGGGACTCGGCAATGCGATCGTTGTCCACCCAAAGAACCGGCATTACTCCGTAGGGAAATACTGAAAAAAGAGAAATTTATGAAGAGATTTACAAACGAGGCGTGGGGTATATGTTACGCAATTAACCGGGGAAGTACCTCAAGTGCGACGCTCAGATTTTCTTTAAATTTTGCACACACGTCAGATATACCCACACATCAATTCTTGAAAATTTTAGTTTGCGGTTTTCAGGCGCAGCCAAGATGTTCAATGATCTTTGCGACCGAGAGAGCACGGAAAATGTAGAGAGCGGTCAGAGAGGAAAACACTTTTGAGCCATAACTTTGCAGTTTACAGCGGAAAAAATTTCTTTTTTGTGGAAAGATTATCCGCTATGGTAGAAATAGGAGTGAAGCCACGGCCGCCGCCACAAACGACCGACCGTTGCGTCCCGCCGCAAAACCAAAAAGACATTGGCACTTTGTGGTAATCGACCGAGAACGTGGAATTGGAATGAATGAAGGACAATTGGTGAGGAAGCAGTAGAGTGAGCGGTCGGCTACTCGTGCTGGAGGTATCCAGAGTCGATTGTGTGTTCTACGGCCATCTACTCGGCCACCTTGTGATTGTGGTATATTTTGGAGGATAAATATTATTGTCTATTGGAGTTAGTCAGAGTCCGAGGGACATTGTTTAGAAGGAGGACTGGTGTCTGATCGCGTAGACGAGAAACCAGGGTTCTCTATTAGGCATGAAACTTTTCATACCTAAATTCGCAAAAAAGTGTCATATTTTTGCCAACTTTCAATCTTAAAATCTTGGTCGTTTCTGCAAAGCGCGAGCCAGAAGTCTCGCATGGGGCTCTGTAAAGACCTTCCGAGCGTACCGTGCTTTCAATAGGGGTCTCATCCAGCCAGGGATCGGCGAAAGAATTGAAAAGGCGTAAGGAGGAAGCAAGGTAAATTTTTTACAGGTGATACCTGTTAGGCTACCTACCTAAAATATCTCAAATAATCGGCTAAATTGGGCTAATTACAAATTGAAAAAAATTAGCTGCCTAATGGACCCTTAGTCAACTTTCGAGATATTTTTCACCCTAAAAACCAAAATTAAGCAGCTAATTTTTGCATACTGGTCGGCGCAAGAATTCGTGAGCCTTTTTTGCACCGTGCAAGTTGTTTGATTGCACTGTGCATTTTTATTTTTTCCGCACAGTGCAGAGCTCTGCCGCTTGTTCCGCGGTGCAACGCACTGTGCGAAGAGCGACAAAGGGTAGAAAAATGCTTGTTGCAGAGAGGCGAGGTTGCTGCGACGTAGGCATTTTCTCCAAATTAACCTGCGGCAAAGATTGTCGCACTGAATTTTGTCGCTGCGACACAGTTTTTGTTTTTGCCGCCTCTTTGGAATGATGATGCACGGTGCAATTGTGCCGTTTCCAATGAGTGGCGATTCATTTTTTGCGACGGCCAAACAAAGACAAAAACTGCACGCACGGTACGAAAAAGTTTCACGAATTTTTGCGCCGACTAATATTCTTGATCACCACGATTTTGCGGATTTTTGAGATATATCTCGTCAAAAAATAAGGTCATTACCCGAAGTACTTTCTTGTGAAGCAAAAACTCACATTTCTCATCTCCCTTGAGTTTTGGCCAGTCTTCTCGAGGCACTCTGTGGTCGATAAATTCAATTCCAGCGTAGTGAAGCATCCATCGAACGACTTCGCCTCTGCCGCGGCTATCAAAGTAGTAGAGTTCGTATTTTGTCATTTTTGGAGAGCAAATGAAATTATTATTTAGATCAATTCAAAGCGACGTCTACGTGACTTATAAACACTTCCAATCGCCTTTTATAGAGGTATTAGACTACAAAATAGAGATGACTGACTTGACATCACTTTTTGTAATGTTCTCTCGAGCATGTGGGCAAGGTCGGGGAGAGGGAATGGGATTTTTCTTTGTCTGAAGGTTAAATTGGCATGTAAACAATGCTCGATATAACATAGATTTTTGGTTTTCAGAAGTGCACACAATTTCGATGCCCGAATTTGCAAAAAAGTGGCAACATTTTTATCAAAAATTTTAGTTGTTTCCGCAAAGCGCGAATTAGAGTCTCGCATATGCCACAGAAATACTTGATCGAAATTTGACAAAAGTTTCAGTAAACTTCCGAGCGTCGCATTTCAAGCCCCACACTTATCGGCGATCATGACAGTTGTCTAGCAAACTTTTCTCACAAAAAAATGAATTTTTTTACAGTGCCGGACAGGATCCGGTGGTCAAAGATGTGTCACATTGCGAGGCGTTTATTGTCGACTCACTTTCCTTTCCAACGGACAATTTTATCGCTATCTCTTCGAAAGAATGCTGTTTTTCGTAAGAGAGAGAGGCATTTGGCTGTCTTCGGCAAGCCGGTTTAAAGTATTAGTACTTTTGAACAGCGCTTTTTACGGCATGGAAACAAAATGTCCAAAAAAGTTTCTTTGTCTACTGTACCAATAACAGGGGAAAAAATAATGGTGCAATGTTACATGCTTACTAATAATTATTTTACTGTTTGCAACTCTGCCGCCTTTGTTTTTGCCGCAGGACATAAAAAAACTTTTTTGACATTTCGTTTCACACACCGTTAAAAACGTACCAATAATAGATGTAGTTCGGCCCGGCCCGGAATCGGCCCGGAATGACTAAAATTCTAAGTCTGGAAGCAAAATTGGGGTAGCAATCCAAAAAAAGGTGGCGAAACCCCACCATAAATCATACACGACTATCTACGATCGTTTTCAAAAGGCTTACAGCACTTTGCTAAAATTCTTAGTTATGTTAAATATATTCGACGGCCCGCGGGGCCGATGTTCGGCCCGGCCCGTGAGCCATGTGTAACCAATAACAACGGGGCAGACGTAATGGTGACATTCTACATGCTTACCAATAATGATTTTACTGTTTTTAACTTTGTAGCCTTTGTTTTTGCTGCAGGACATTCAAAACCTTTTTTGACATTTCGTTTCAAAAAAAAGCGCAATTTAAAAGCTTACCTGTCTTTTATTCTCTGTTGTCCGTTATGCAGCAATTTTGCTTTGTTTTTAATGTACCGTTTTTCCCAGCCGTATTTTAAATTCAAATCTATTTCCTGCTAATATTTATTTATTATACCTCCGAGAATGATATGATCTCAACCTTATGCAATTTTAATATTTAATATCTGCGATTTTCAAAGTACTGTTTCAATTGTGGGACCTCTTGAATTCTCTTGTAGAATGCCACTTCCTCCTTCTGTTGTCCCATGTAATCGGGTGCCAGCCACAACAACATGTCCAGCATGTGGCCAAAAAATAAGTCGACATGGGAGATGCCGCGCTCGCTGAACCATCCGTTCCGTTTGATATGGCCCTCAATGAGTGGGAAATACGTTTGCACGGCCGGAACCAAGCCCTCAACGAGCAGCGTTTTGGGGTCGCCCGGCTGCATGCCGCAGGCCGCCAAAACGAATGGGAAAGCGGCGTCGTAAAAGGAACGACAAATTTCGTAGACCTCGTCGAGATGCGCATGGTCGATTGGGTCGTCGGAATGGTCGAGTTTGGCCAATCTGGCCACGTAGCGATTGATCACGTGCGATTCGGCCAACCGAGTCCCATCCACCCAGAGAATCGGCATAACGCCGTAGGGAAACACTGAAAACAAAAGGATTAGTGGGAAAATGGTAAAATACGGAGTTGGTTCTTGTAAATTCTAGTTTTAGACCCAATTTTGACATTTCGTTTCAAAAAAAGCGCAGCTGAAAAGTAGCTATGGCCTTTTAAATCACAAATCTTTGCCAAACTCCACCAGTTTTTGGTCGAAAATGACAAAAAATCAACGGTGTTTGCGCAGTTTCCAAAAAAATCTTGACAAATACTTTGCTTGGCTCAACGTGATTAAAAGTTGCCAAAAAACCCTAATTTGTTCCTAAGAAGTCTAGAAAACTGTACTGCGCGTCAAATCGAGAAGGGAACTCTTCAAATTGGCTTTTCGTCCAAAACTTTATCGGAAAAATTTTTTAACGGTCAAAACAAGCCTGAAAAAAATCGATATAGCTTGACAATAGTAAACTTTGTCAAAAAAGACCTCGCTTTTACCAAATTAGACAAGAAATCGGTCAAAAAAGAATCCCATATTTGTGACGAAATGTCAATTTGAACAGTTCCCTCCCTCTTGCTTTTTCGATTTGACGTGCGACACTCAGATCTCAATAAACCTTGATGCAGAATTCGCTTATTATTTTTTTCTAATACAACTGCAAAGTCTCGTGTTTTGCAGAAAAATATACCAGTCAAAACAGGTCTGATAAGTCCCCATACAGCTTGCAAATGGTAAACATTGTCAAAAAATTTAATTTTGCCGCAGAAAGGTGGGATCGCTGCGACAAAGATTGTCGCGCCAAATTTTATCGCTGCGACACGCTCTTTGTTTTTGCCGTCTCTTCGGAATGCGGATGCACGGTGCAATTGTGTTTTTTCCAATGAACGGCGATTCTTCTTTTGCGACGGCCACTTGCACAGTGCAAAACAGAAGAAATAAATGCCCGCACGGTGCGAAAAAGTCTCACGAATTGTTGCGCCCACGAGTCTCATCCCATTTCTGCAAAACGCCTTAGAAAAGGCTATGGCAAAGAATTAGGTGACATAGTCGATCCAATATCCCTTCTAAAACCCACAGTTCTTATCTCCCTTGATCTTTGGCCATTCGTCAAGGCTGACTCTGTGGTCTTTGAAGGGAATTCCAGCGTAAGTGAAGAGCCATCTGACAACCTCGCCTCTTCCGCGGCAGTCAAAATAGTAGAGTTCGTAGCTGGGCATCTGGAATTAGATTTTTATCAATTTAAAGGCTTAACGGTTAACGTTACAGCTTCGAAAGGGCAATTGTTGGCGGGACTTTAGAAGCGTTAAAAGGGCAAAATAAACATGTTTTACAACCAATTTTGACTGTAAATGGCGAAATTATGGAGGTTTATTTGCAATAAAACTAAAAAAACAAACAAATTATGTTATTTATGTGAAAAGAGATCTTACAACGCGTCGGACTAGTCCCACAATATTTTTATTTTCTTTTAAAGACCCACCCTTTATATACCACTCAAAATGCTTAGCCTACAAATTTCAAATAACCTTCCTCTTTCTGTTGGGAAGGCGGAATAAATTGGAGAATAAGAGAGTTCGTTGGGTAAAAGCGCCACGTGCAAAAAGCGAAACAAATGAAAACATTAATCAAAGCACAAAATAGAAGGGACGATAATTTAACCCTGTTCGATCAATGAGACCATGGTCAGAACCTTCGGTTTGTTACAATCGTTTGAATAAAAAAAACTTTTTTTTGAAAGGGAAAAAGGCAGAAAAGAATCTTGTAGCTTTGGATTTCTCTTATAAAAGGAAGGGCAAATTGACATGTAGACTTTTTTCTAACAAATAAAATCTTGAAGGCGTTAAGAGTTTCACAGAACACTCCCAGAAGATTTAAAGGGACAGTACAGCTACTTTTAAATTGCGCTTTTTACAGCGTGAGAACGAAATGTCCAAAAAGTATCATCGTCTGCTGTACCAATAACAACGAAAAAAATAACGGTTACATTTTACATGCTTCTAACAAATTTTTTACTATTTCTATCGTTAGAGGGAACTCTTTCAAAAAAAAATTAATTTTTTCCGCACGAGCTGACAAAGTAACAAAACATGTTTCTCTCTGACGCTGTCGTTGAATATCTCTGCTGCGCTGCAAAGCGCGAGCAAAATTTTGAGGAGTCGATAAGTGACCCATGCTGGACGTGTGTGCGAAATTGTATAAGAGAGGATAGTGTAATACCACCCAAAATCGATAAATAAACACTGAAAATAAAATAAACTCATGGTTACAACCGTGTTCGTCATTTCAACACCAAAATCAAGTTGCACTTACAGTTTATTGCTCTGAAAAACGGCCATATAAAATAAAGATAGACGTAGAAGGGAAATAGTATCTGTTATTACAAAACATGGCAACATTTGGTTATCATTTCACACTTTTTCCTTTACAATCCTGCCCTCCAATTACTGTTTTCGCTTGGCCAAGAACTCCTTTATCCTCGGCTCAGCGGTAACTCTCTTCCAGAAGTTGTAACTCTCCGGTTTGGACTTCAAATAATCCGGCGCCACAATGTGCAACATGTCCAGCAGTTGGGCGTAGAACAGGTCCACATGGGAGATGCCGTTCTCGCTGAACCAGCCATTTCCCTTGATATTCCGCTCAATATTTGGGACGTGTTTCTCGAAGGCGGGTACCAAAATCTCCTCGAAGGCCTTCGTCTTGTCGCCGGGGATGAATCCAAACACCGTGATGACAAATTTGAAGGCTTCGTCGTAGAAGGCTCGCACAAGTTCGTAGACCTCGTCCAGACGAGCATGATCGAGTGGGTCCTGGGCATGGTCGAGTTTCGCCAATCGGGCAATATAACGGTTGATGACATGGGATTCGGCAACACGCTCGTTGCCAATGTGCAGGACTGGCATCACGCCGTAGGGGAATACTGGAAATATTTAATCTTTGATCTAGCACCTGTGTTAAATTGTTGGTTGAAAATTTCAAGTACGATCATCCGAATTCTACTAGTATTTAATTCCATAAAGTGCGTAGAGTATTTTCGCCTTTTTATCGCAGTGCATTCTGCCTTTTTTTCCCGATTTGTCGCTCACGCACCGTGCATTTTCTCTGTTTTTCGCACAGTGCCAACTTAAAAAGCAGTATGCACTGTGCAAATGCAATTGAAAAAAGCTTAAGTCGCGGCAATTGATGCACAGTGCCAAAACTTGACGAAAAGTCTACGCACTTTACGGAAATACTCGTATTCACTTCAGTTCTTTCGTGTACTAGTCGGCGCAAGACTTTCGTGAGACTTTTTTGCACAGTGCAAGTCATTTGTTTGCACTGTGCATTTTTCTCTTTCTGCACGGTGCAGAGTTTTGTCGCTTTTCCCGAAGTCGTATGCTTTGCACGGTGCAACAAACGATGCAAGGACGACGAACGGTCGCCAAGAATTTTTATCGCAGAGTAGTGTAGTCACTTCGACGTACGCATTTCCCGCAAATTGATCAGCGACAAAGGTTATTGCAACAAATTTTGTCGCAGCGACAACCCCTCCGTCGTCGCCATTTCTTCGAATTGGAAATGCACAGTGCAAATGTGCTTTCTTCCAACGTCCAGCGATTCTTCTTTTGCGACGCAAATTGCACAGTGCAAAACAGAAAAAAATAAATGCCCGCACAGTGCAAAAAAGTCTCACAAATTCGTGCGCCGACTAGTACATACTAGTACATTTTTACTAGTACATTTTTATGAATGCTTTGTAAAATACGTTAAAAAAATGTTTTTTTTTTAAAATTTGTCTTACATTTCTTATCTCCCTTGAGCTTTGGCCATTCTTCAACACTAACTCGATGATCCTTGAATGGAATCCCGCCGTAGACAAAGAGCCATCTGGCAACCTCACCTCTCAATGGGAAGTCGAAGTAATAGAGCTCGTATTCTGGCATTCTCTGCAAATATTCGTATACCTTGCGTTTTACAGGAGCTTTGGACATATTTCGCGGATAAGACCAACTTGAGAGCTAAGGGGAAAAGCTTTGGACTCCCAAAACACGACTTTGAGATAGCAACAAGGCAATCATCATTGGACGTTAGTTCTATTAAGACGATACAATATAAAGTTGAAGGGTTACCAGCGCGATGCTCAGATCTTCCCCCAATTTTGCACATTTGTCAAGCATAGATAACATATCAATCACCAAAAGTTTTAACTCGCGCTTTGCAGAAGCAGCCGAGATGTTTAATGATCTTTGGGGCCAAGAGAGCACGCTAAACGCAGAAAGCGATCATAGAGAAATTTCGTGCGGGAAGACCCGTCTTTTTTGTGGAAATATTACTCTTTACGGTAGAAGTAGCCATGACACCTTTCATAACCAAATTTGACAAGAAGCGTGACACTTTCGGCAACTTTTGATCTAAAAATCTTATTCTAACAATAAGTTTGTGCCAATTTTCATGAAAATCTGAGCGCCGCACTTGAAGCACTTCCATTGTGAACAAAATTCCAGTATAAGAAAAATTTTATGTCCCTCATATATCCTTGTACCCAGCTCTCCTAATATAATACATACTAGTCCGTCCGTAAAGTGGAGTGATTTACGCGACATGCACTGTGAGAAAACAAAAGTTCCCTTTGCACTGTGCAATTTCCTGCTTTTTGCACCGTGCAATAGGCTTTTTTCAGCTGGCTTTCAGCTGGACTTTTTTTTGGATAATTGTTAAGCTGTCCCCAAATTTATACCATTCTGTCCCCAAATTCATACCATTCTGTCCCTAACGACCTGTCCCCAAATGGGAGTTCGGAAGCTGTCCCCAAAATATTCCCAATATGTCCCCAAATACAAAAATTAGTCTGAGGGCATATTTTAGGATGGTAGTCCACCTGCGGCCGCTCCGGCCTAAAAATTTCGAATTCGAAGTATGTGGTGATTGCGCAATAAGCAAAATTTCAAAAATTTTTGGGAAATATCCGATATAAGGGTAATCGAGGACGCTGATTTCGAATATCATATTCATTTTTCATAACTACTACTTTTTTTCTTAAGTAGTACTGTAAAGTAGTAATTTTTTGACTTTTTTCAATGCATAGTCGATGTATACGTAGTCGATGGCGCTGAATTCGAATATTATGTCCATTGTTTATGTTTTTTAATTTGTTTCAATTGCTAAGAAATATACATTCAAAAAATAGCGAATTGAAAAAAAAAAACCGCCGAAGATTCGGCCGCAAAATGTTGAATTTTTCCCTCTTCCTTCTACCTCCAACTATGCAATTTCCAAAGTAATTACGTAATAATTTTCTGTGATATGATGCCATGACCCGGGTCGCAAGGTCAGAGCAGAAGCGCGGGAAGCGGACCTTTTTGCGAATTACCGCGGGTTAGCCGAGGTATGTCAGAGCAGAAGCGCGGGAAGCCGACCCTTTTGCGAATTACCGCGGGTAAACCAAAGTTACAGCTCCCCAAAAGGGTTCAGTAGTTGCTATAGGGTTGAAAGTGCTATTTCAATTTTTTTCTAAATTTTTTTTGTATTACGCAACTACTTAAAAAAAATAAAATAAAAAGCATGAAAAATGGAAAAGAAAAATGGTTAAGAAAAAAAAACAGTAATTATGAAAAATGACTATGATATTCGAATTCAGCGACCTCGATTGCCTATAAATCCACTATGCATTGAAAAAGTTGGAAGATTGGATAACCATAGCTCGACTAACCCGCGGTAATTCGCAAAAAGGTCCGCTTCCCGCGCTTCTGCTCTGAACTTTATGTATTTCTTAGCGGTTGAAACAAATTAAAAAACATAAACAATTAAGAAAAAAGTAGTAGTTATGAGAAATGAATATGATATTCGAATTCAGCGCCATCGACTACCTATAAATCGACTATGCATTGAAAAAAGTCAAAAAATTACTATTTTACAGTACTACTTAAAAAAAAAAGTAGTAGTTATGAAAAATGAATATGATATTCGAATTCAGCGCCATCGACTACCTATAAACCGACTATGAATTGAAAAAAGTAAAAAAAAATACTACTTTACAGTACTACTTAAGAAAAAAAGTAGTAATTACGAAAAATGAATATGATATTCGAAATCAGCGTCCTCGATTACCCCTATATCGGATATTTCCCAAAAATTTTTGAAATTTTGCTTATTGCGCAATCACCACATACTTCGAATTCGAAATTTTTAGGCCGGAGCGGCCGCAGGTGGACTACCATCCTAAAATATGCCCTCAGACTAATTTTTGTATTTGGGGACATATTGGGAATATTTTGGGGACAGCTTCCGAACTCCCATTTGGGGACAGGTCGTTAGGGACAGAATGGTATGAATTTGGGGACAGAATGGTATAAATTTGGGGACAGCCATTTCGTTGTCCCTTTTTTTTGCACAGTGCAAACGGCAAAAACCACTCCAGCGCACGTCAAATCGAAAAAGCAAGACAGAGGGGTCTTAAAGCTGGCGATTTGTCTTTGACACTTCGCAACAAGTGCGAAAAATTATTTTCCTAGCTGCCGCCTTTTTTCTTGATTCACGCTTATAGCCAGTATTTGACGGGAAATGGCAAAATAACTGCCAACACAAAATAAATTAATTTTTCCCAACAATTTGCGGTACTTTTCAGCAAATTCTAACAAGAAATCGCAAATTTAGATACCCAAAACATTACTTTTCTTCAATGTTGCGAAGTGTCAAAGACGAATCGCCAACTTGAAGACCTCTTTTTCCGATTTGACGTGCAGCGCCTCTCCGGACGGGCTAGTACATATTATTATCAATTTATAATCTCCAGAAACTGAATGAGACAAAAACTCGCTGCTCAAAAACAGAAAAGAAATCAAAAAAAATTCTGTTCCGCAAATAAACAAAATACCCTCTCTTATATACTGCTGAAAGATGCAGGGCGCACAAAACTCAAAAGGGTGCTCAAGGCGTGGCTGCAGCTTATTTGTTCGTATTCTTGGCCAGAACTTGTCGCAAAAATGTCACAAACAAAAATAAGATACAGAACAGAAATCATAAATCATCAGTGTAAACAATTGACTACAAAATGCGCACAAAGCAAAGAGAAATTGCCGAGGGAAAGATGAAAATTGATATGAATCATACGAAAGAGATGTTTGGAGTAAGAATCGAGGATTAGGGAGTGGGAATCTTTATCAATTTTTGAGCAGGACCCATTTTTGGAGGCTTACTGGAACTAAAGTAGAATTGGTTAAGGATACGAAGTTTTTTTTTAAGTATATATAAGGGAAACTTGCTAGTGTATGTGTTGGTAGCTACAGTTTACCACAAAATAACAAAAATTTGAAGATAAAAATAGTTAAAAAAAGTGTTTTATGCTATAACAACTCAACGTTTTTCAAGGGCATGTATGTATATATAATAAAATCCTTGTTGGTTCGTAAAGTCGCTGGACTAATTTCCGCGACATGCACAGTGCAAAAAAAGTCAGGATGCGAGCGACAGCCAAAAAAGCTATTGCAAGAAGCAAGAAATTGCACAGTGCAATTTGCACAGTGCAAACTTTGGTTTTCTCACAGTGCATATCGCGGAAATCACTCCAACGACTTTACGGACGGATTAGTATCTGGCTTGGCGGGACTATGCAAGCAAAATTTAAGGAAAATCCAGCCCTCAAAAATTGAGAGCTTCTCTACCGTTAGATCCTGAAAAAAGTCGAAAAATGTCATTTGCACGGCCAAAAAGCAACAAATTGCACAGTGAGAAATGATCCTTTGTTGGCATGTCGCCGAGTTTAAAGTCCCACTAACATCTCCAATATGCAGATATCACTGAGAGTCTTAGGTCGTGAAAAGCTTCATGCCTTTTTCTACCATAGTAATGTTTCCACAAAAAATTTATCTTTTCTGCGCGAAAATAGCAAATTTATGGTGAAAAAGTGTTTTTCTCTCTGACCGCTCTCAGCGTTCACCTACTCATTCGTCGAAAAAGGTTTGAATATGTCGGCTGTCTCTGCAAATCGAGAACTAAAATTATAAGGAACTGACATGTCTCTTAAAGGCCCAGAACAGGCCCATTTTACGGCGTGCGACACGAAATGTCATGGAAGTTTTTTTATGTCCTGCAGCGACCCTGTAAAACAAGTCTGGAAAAATGTTCCGGGATTAAAACACTTATGATAATGGAAAATGATCAAAGGGGGTTCCAACGATTTCCGAAGCAACGAATCCTGCCTATCGTCTCGGAAATCGAAAAAGTCGATATTAAAGGGTCAAAACCGCTACTCTTGAATTGCGCGTTTTACGGCATGTGAAACGAAATGTCAAAGAAATTTTTTTATGTCCCGCAGCGATAATAACTAATGACGCAGAGTTGCAAACTGTAAAATATTTAATAGTAAGCATGCAGGGTTGATCTACTATTTCAATTTCCAATTTCCCCAAAACTACACCTTTACCTCATCCATCAGCCACATTTACTCACCTAGGTTGCGGTAAAAAGCTACAGTTCGCTTTTCAACACGACTTGTGTCATGTTTAACGCACGTTAATCCACTTGCAACACCTTTTTACCGCCGAACCATGCCTACATTTGCCTGATCACCCGCTGCACCAAGGTAAATCCACTTTTCGGAGTAATCGGCGCGCCGGATTATCTTTACACATGCAAAATACGTCTGCAAAACATTACCAAAATTCTGAATGTTACACTCGGTACACTCGCGTTGTAAAAGCCTTCGGAATCTCGTTTTTTCTTAGAAAACTAAAGTTGCGAAAAAATTCCGGAGCTATAATCATTTTGAATGGCAACAAAAAAAGCTTTCACTTCTAGAAACGGTCGTTTATAAAAACGAGAGTAAAATAAATTCTTCTTTTTTTTATGTTTCTTTCCATATTCCTCAAAAGGACATAGAAACATATCCCCGTCTTACGCCGTCATTACAGCTAATCAAATAATCTTTTCCAAAATGAAACGTTATTTATTTCGAGACTGCTCTTCAGTATGTCGTAGGACCTTTGTAGTATGTGTGAGGACACATACTAGAAAGGAAAAATAAGTTGTGTTAGACGAATGGTGTTCTTCTGGGCAACCGGTCTGAAGACAACGATGGTATCATTTGTAATGTCTTGAAGTGGTACGTTAATCCAGAAAGGGGTTCTTTTGGGCCGAGGAAACCCTAAAAAAATGATTATTTAGATACTGGTCCGTCCGTAAAGTCGCTGCAGTAAATTCCGCGACGTGCACTGTGAAAAAACAAAAGTCCACTTTGCACTGTGCAATTTCTTGCTTTTTGCACCGTGCAATAAGTTTTTTTCTGCTGTTGTTTGCATCCTGATTTTTTTGCACTGTGCAAACGCTAAAAATCACTCCAGCAATTGTGTCTTACACTGATTTTTCTTTTCTTTAACGGTCGATACAGCTATTTTTAAAGGGACAGCACAGCTACTTTTGAATAGTGTTTTTTGCGGTGTGAAACTCTTCAAATGTAAAAATAACAACGGAAAAAAATAATGGTGACATTCTACATGCTTACTAATAATTATTTTACTGTTTGCAACTCTGCCGCCCTTGTTTTCGCTGCAGGACACAAAAAGACTTTTTTGACATTTCGTTTCACACGCCGTAAAAAGCGCAATTCAAAAGTAGCTGTGCTGCCGCTCACGTTTTTGCGGCTTAAGAAACTAAAAGTCCTGAAAGTTACTTTGGCTATTGTACAAATAACAAATGGTAAAAATATGGTAACATTCGGCATGTCTACTAATAATTATTGCACTGTTTGAAGTTTGCTGGATTTTCGTTGCAGGGAATAAAAAAAAATTTGACATTTTGTTTCCCACCCCGTAAAAAGAGCGATTCAAACTTTTAAGCCATTTTTAGTGTCATTTGTCTAGTTTTTGACTTATAATTGGAAAATAAAATGGTAAAAGTAACTTACAGCATGGTTCTTCATCTGTTAACGTCTCATTGGTGATCCCACATTTTCGTTCAAAAGTCCCTCTAATCTGATCGACTGGCATTGGAATCTGAAATGAGAGAAGAAACATAACACAGTAAAAACACTCAGGTGCACCAGCAATGCACCTGAGTGAAGAGTGCGTTTGACCGCGGCGTAGCCATGAGAAGGGCATGGCACGTCAAATCGAAAGCGCAAAAGAGAGGGAACTGTTCAAGTTGGCATTCCGTCACAAATATGGGATCCGAGAAATCTTTTTTGACCAATTTCTTGTCGAATTTGGTAAAAACCAGGTCTTTTTGACAAAGTTTGCTATTGTCAAGCTGTATCGATTCTTTTCAGACTTGTTTTGACCGGTAATATTTAACGGGAAATTTTTTAATATTTCTTCCGATAAATCTTAGGACGAAAAGCCAATTTGAACAGTCCCCTTGTCAGTTTGACGTCCAACGTGTCAAAAATGTGACAATCTGATTTCCCCACCATTTTTTATTCGATATGTGCCATGTAATTTTTTTTATTCGATATGTGCCAGCTGCGTAAAACCTACCGCTTTATAGACAAACCAAATCTCGCCGCTCTCAAAAATGGCCAACTGAAAAGTCCAGTTTCCAGCCTGAGGGTCATCCCGTAATTTAACGTTTTCCCAGGTCACAACCATTTGACTTGCATTTGCGGCGTATACTATTCTTGAACCTTCCGACAGCGTATCAAAATTGGCTGCCAATGGAGCGACAAAATTGTTGCCGCATTGTGGATATTCACTCTGTTTCAAAATAATAGTAAAACCTTTATACACAGCATTTACGACACTAAAATCGACCAACTGCGAGCGAAGTTGGTTTTTGTCAGGGTGATCCAAATTTTCTGCGCACTTGAAACCTTAAATCTCAATTTAAAAGTTTAGACTAAAATAAAAAGTGATTTTCTGCTGCTGAAACATGTTCTTTATGACCATAGATTATAACACAAAAAGAGTCAAGTTTAGGCCTTGTTTAGTTTTTGAGATCCAGGCTGATCCAAAGTAAATGCGCGGGGTATACGCGTTTTCAACAGCAGAGCTGTATAGAGTCTTTGTCGCGAGCCGCACAGTGCAAATTTTTTTTCATAGTGCAAATTTTTTTCACACTTAACCCTTTGCACTGTGCAATTAAAATATCGCCGCAAGCTTTTTTCAACTACAAACGTTGCTACGTCGGTGCCCAAAATTTTGCACAGTGCAAACGGCATTTTTGAGGTTTGCACAGAGAAAAATGCTTCAAAACGGCTAGCGCATCAGTCTAAGCACTTTATGGAAACACTAATACTTATAACGAAACCTCTACCCACATGCAACGCAAAAGATTGCGTGAAATTCGCAATTAAACAGGATTCCATTGAAGGGACAGTACTGTTACTTTTGAATTGCGCTTTTTACGGCGTGGAAACGAAATGTCAAACAAGTTCACTCTTCTACTGTACCATTAACAACGGAAAAAAATAATGGTGTCATTTTACATGCTTATTAATAATTATTTTACTGTTTGCAACTCTATTGCCTTTGGTTTTGCTGCAGGACATAAAAAAACTTTTTTGACATTTCGTTTCACACGCCGTAAAAAGCGCAATTCAAAAATAGACGTTCTGGCCCTTTATGACTGTGCGAAAATAAGATAAAGGCATCTAATAGAGGGTTTCTATCATTTTGAAACAGAGTGTACCTCATAACTACCGACGTGGCAATCTCCACCGGTTGAAATGGCTATTTCCTAAAAAAACTGAGATGGTCGGCTTACATACGTCAGCACTTACCTCAAATTCCTGACCGAAAAACGGAAATTTGAAAGGGAGTTTAACTTCGCTGGCCCTGCGATACGAATAATTCAAACGTTGGTCGTCAAGAGATCCATTTACTCCACCATTGGAGCTGATTATCCAATCTATCACATCTATGAAGCACAGAGATATCAAGTCGGTTCTGTTTACGTACATCGACACGTGATAAAGCGGTGAGATTTGCTGAAACGGCGCTTTATTTACAAAAGATGCGCTGAGGGTCTTTAAAGCAATATATTCTCTAAGAAGGTGCAAAAATCAAGCATGCAAACGAATTTGCTCACAACAGGTACCCATACTCAATGCAGCACTCATCCTATTAAACCGGAATAATCTGTAAAACAAGTCTGGAAAAAGGTTCCGGGATTAAAACACTTATGATAATGGAACGTGATCAAAGGGGGTTCCAACGATTTCCGAAGCAACGAATCCTGAATATATCGGGTCGTCTCGGTGATCCCAAACGTTGATATAAAAGGGTCAGAACCGCCTGAATTGCGCGTTTTACGGCATGTGAAACGAAATGTCAAAGAAATTTTTTTATGTCCTGCAGCGAAAACAAAGGAGTCAGAGTTGCAAACAGTAAAATAATTATTAGTAAGCATGTAACATTGCACCATTATTTTTTCCCCCTGTTATTGCTACAGTAGACAAAGAAACTTTTTTGGACATTTTGTTTCCATGCTGTAAAAAGCGCGAGTCAAAAGTAGCTGCACCGTCGCTTTAACCCACGATAAAACTTCTCTACCAAAAAGTTTGTGGCACAAACCATTTCTATAGTCGACATTACTTGGCAATTTGCGATTCGTTGTTCAGAGATTTGACAGTGGGTATAAACCGGTTATGCATGTAAAGTTAGTCTTTAAATCTTTTTGTCAAATGGGATGCTAAATTCAAACTTTCTATCTAAAACTAAACATGGATATCGGGTCGGACAGCGCCAAAAATTCAGAGCCCGTTTCAAGTTTGTCAGACTGTCCCGCAGCCCAAAACCAAAACGACATGGACTTCAGGCTAAAGGAGGCCGGCCTGGCCGTATGAAATTTGCATCGGCCCATTGTTATTAAAGGGTCAGAACAGCTACTTTTGAATTGCGCGTTTTACGGCGTATGAAACGAAATGTCAAAAAAAGTTTTGTATGTGCTGCAGCGAAAACAAGGCCGGGATAGATGCAAACAGTAAAATAATTATTGGTAAGCATGTGTAATGTCACCATTATTTTTTTTGCGCTGTTATTGGTACAGTAGACGAAGAAACTTTGGGGATATTTTGTTTCACGCGCGATTCAAAAGTAGATAAACTGTCCCTTTAACGCTTATATATAATAAATGCTCTTACCGGCAAAACCTGCGATGGCTTAGAATCTTTGAGTATTTGAGAAACATTGGGCGTAGAATTGAGAGGTACGTCTACAGATAAGTCAGTAATCTCTTTGTCAATGGTGATTACGACGGAAAAGTTGGAACGATTGGATACGGAGATATTTGTGACTTGGAGATTAGCAGCACTCTCTATTTCTTGGCTCATAGAACTCGAAACGGAGATGGCGTAGGCAAACAAAGATGCAACAGCGTGTAGGATTAGAAGTGTATTTGTTGTGGGGATCATTGTTTCTGAGATCTGAAACAGCTTAAATTAGAGCATATCACAACACATGTCAAGTCGAAAAGGGAAGTATTCAAGTTGGCGATTCGTCTTTGACACTTCGCAACATCGAAAAAAAAAATATTTTTTGGGTATCTAAATTTACGATTTCTTGTTAGAATTTGCTGAAAAGTATCGCAAATTGTTGGCAAAAATTGTTTTATCGTGGTTTGAAAGTCATTTTGCCGCTTTTTTTTCAAATACTGGCTATAAACAAAAATCAAGAAAAAAGACGGCAGCTAGGAAAAAAATTTTTTGCACGTGTCGCGAAGTGTTAAAGACGAATCGCCAACTTGAGGACTTCCTTCTCCTTTGCTTTTAACTCGAAAAAAAAAACAAGAGGGAGGGAACTCTTGGCATTTCGTCACAAATATGGGATCCGAGAAATCTTTTTTGACCGATTTCTTGTCTAATTTGGTATAAACCAGGTAGTTTTTGACAAAGTTTACCATTTTCAAGCTATATGGATTGTCTTCAGGCTTGTTTTGACCGGTAATACCTAGCGGGAAAATTTCTAAATAATTTTTCCGATAAATCTTAGGACGAAATGCCAATTCGAAAAGTTCCCTTTTCAATTTGACCTGCGACATTAGTCGTTTGTATTTTTGAGGCAATCAAGTCTTTAAATATGACACGATCAACCACAACATGCTCTGTTGGAAAAACCAACATAACTGGTAGATATTTGCATTTTCTGACGCTTTTATTTATAGTAAACGCATATTTTGAGGGCTCATCGTACTAAAGCAATCGTTGGTTCAACACATTATGGAACGATGAGCTGCTGCACAAGCTGGACAAACTAAAAATTTAACAGACTAGACTTATTTTGTAGTTCCGAAACGGCGTATTACGAGAATGAGGAACCCAAAGTTTTAGATCAGAGGCCCTTTAGTATTTCCATAAAGTGCGGCGCGTACAGGGTGCTTTGAGAAAACTTTTCAACTTGGCTTTTTGCCACTACTATGTCCAAGAGATGTTTTGACCAATTTCTTACTATACAACACACGTCAAATTGAGAAGGAAGCTCTTCAAATTGGCTTTTCGTCCTAATTTTTATCGGCAAAACTATTTAAAAATTTTCCCGCTAGGTATTACCGGTCCAAACAGGTCAAACCGAAAAAACAAAAGGGAGGGAACTGTTCAAGTTGGCATTTCGTCACAAATATGGGATCCGAGAAATGTTTTTTGACCGATTTCTTGTCCAATTTGGTAAAAACCAGGTCGTTTTTGACAAAGTTTACCATTTTCAAGCTATATGGATTTTTTAATAGGAACATTTTAAAATAATTTTTCCCATAAATCTTGCAATTAAGACGAAAAGCCACTTTGAAGAGTTCCCTTTTCAAGTTGACATGCAACCGGTTGATTAAAAATATAATATTTAATACAGTGCTTGGAAAAATTACAGCGGCGCTTCTAAACTTTGTTGCGGTCAATAGAAATGAAATTTTATGTGGTCAATAGAAATGTCTCAAATTTGGCGCCAATTTGCATGACAGGTCCGTCCGGGAAGTCGCTGAAGTGATTTCTGCTATTTGCACTGTCTAAAAAAAAAGTTCACCTTGCACTGTGCAATTTCTTGCGTTTTGCACCGTGCAATAGGCTTTTTTCGGCCGTTGCTCGCACCCTGACTTTATTGCAAAGTGCGAACGCCAAAAATCACTCCAGCGACTTTGCGAACGGAGTCGTATTGCACCATAAACGTTAGATAGAACCTGGAACTCTGCCGGACCCAAAGTCTGAAAGTCACCGGTCCAGTCCGGATTTTTGTTTTTTTATAGCTGTACTGGAAAAAATTCCCAAAATTTCCAAAAATGGCGGCTTTTTTCGCCATTTGAATTTGGTTATGTTGAAATAAATAGTTTTTAATCCTCTTTTGTTATATATAGTTGCTGTTCAGACGGATTCAAATTTTTTTGACTTTGAAGCCGGACCGGATCGCATTGTTTGGAGCGGACCAAGAATTCCGCGGGTCGGACCGAAAAAAATTAGTTTCAGTCCAGGAAAACACTGCTCAAAACAAACCGGAGTTCATTTGTAAACAAGGCTTCGACTAAAAAAGTATTGAAAATGCCCTTTATCTCACCTAAAATTGTTTTTGCTTCCCTTCCAAAACAATATTACGCTCCACGTCGAATCAAAAAAGCAAGAGGGAGGGAACTCTTGGCATTTCGTCACAAATATGGGATCCGAAAAATCTTTTTTGACACATTTCTTGTCGCATTTTGTAAAAACCAGCTCTTTTTTGACAAAGTTTACCATTTTCAATATACCTGACGCGTGTGGAAAATTTTAAAAAAATCTCAGCGCAGCACTTGGGGCGACTTCCTTTGTTAATTGTGTTGCATATACCATATTGAAAATCTGTTCGTAAAATTTCCCTTTTTTCAGTATTTTCCTTCGGAGTAGTGCCGGTTCTTTGGGTGGACAATGATCGCATTGCCGAGTCCCATGTCATCAATCGCTATGTGGCAAGATTGGCCAAACTCCACTATTCTGACAACCCAAGCAAGGCAGGGCATCTCGACGAAATTTTCGAGCTGGACCGGCCATTTTATGAGGTCTTTTTTGACAAAGCTTACCATGTTCAAGCTGTCTGCATTCTTTTCAGACTTGTTTGACCGGTAATACTCTAGGGGAAAATTTAGAAATAATTTTTCCGATAAATCCTAGGACGAAAAGCCAATTTGAAGCGTTCCCTTGACGTGCGCTCCTTTTCCAAGCCCAACGTATCTCCTCCTCTCTGTTTACAACGCAATTCGATCAAAGGTCGGTCATTTGGCGTTGAAAACAACAACAGAAAAGAATGGGGGAGCAATCTTTCGCTCGACCAAAACTGATAAGCCCACGTGTCGGCCCGCCCCCAAAAATTATTTTTTGGGAAGAGAAAAACATTTTTGGATCACTCCATATTACTTTATTGGTCTGCTGCAAAACCGTTGGCTTTTTTTGCTAAGAAAAATTTTGATTTCTCGGAATGGAACAACTTTTCAAGTAAAATGACGCTGTTTTTTGGATTTCTAATCGTTTTAGGAAGATCGACTCGCATCAAGACGAATTTATCCGGCTGCTGAAAGAGGCGGTGGCCATTAAGAGTGTCTCGGCCGACGCCGCGTATCGTGATGAGGTTTTCCGAATGATCAACTGGACAGCGGAGGTGAGAAGGCTCTAACAAGCCAGTAGTTGACTTGGGGACTAACAAATTTGATTTTGTAAAAGTTGGTCCGAATTTAAAGGGACAGCACAGCTACTTTTGAATCGCGCTTTTTACGGCGTGGAACGAAATGTCAAAAAAGTTTCTTCGTTTACTGTACCAATAACAACGGAAAAAAATAATGGTGACATTCTACATGCTTACTACCAAAGATTTTACTGTTTGCAACTCTGTCGCCTTTGTTTTCGCTGCAGGATATAAAAAATTTTTTGACATTTCGTTTCACACGCCGTAAAACGCCCTATTCAAAGTAGCTGTTCTGGCAGTTGAACAAAACCGTGTTTTTTTTTGTAATTTGCGATTCGTCGTAACGAATGCTTTAAAAAGAAAAATAACTCTTTTATCACCTGCCTTTATCACTTCAGTCAGTGGTTCCGCTTCGGCCATTTTTCCGAAAAATATTTGAAAAGCCAGTACAGCTATTTTTGAATCGTACTTTTAACGGCTTGGAAAACGTAATGTCCAAAAAAATAACTTTGTCAAAAACAACCGAAAAAATTACTAGTCCGTCCAGAGAGTCGCTGGAGTGATTTCAGCGACATACACTGTACGAAAAAAGTCAGGGTGCAAGCGACAGCCTAAAAAGCAAGAAATTGCACAGTGCAAAGTGAACTTTTGTTTTCTCACAGTGCATATCGCGGAAGTCACTGCAACGACTTTACGGACAGATTAGTATGGTGACGTTCTACATGTTCACTAATAATTTTTTTACTATTTCTTTCCGCGGCAGGACAAAAAAATTTGAAATTTTGTTTCCCAAGCGTAGAAAGCGCGATTCAAAAATTAGCCCATTGAAATGAGTCATCAAAATTTCGTGGAAAGAGGAATTCAAACAGAAATTATGATTACAGTTATTGCATCATTATGCTGAAGAAAAGTTGCGACTCCTATTTGTGTCAACGAAAAGGGAGACCAATCCCGTCATGTTATGTGGAAATTGCGTCAACAAACCCATAAAAATACAGATTCCCCTCCCCCCAAATATCTATGCGACATTCTTTCAGAAGCTGAAAGGAATCGGCGCCACCGTCGAGCTGATCGACAATGGAATGCAAACGCTGCCCGATGGCAAAGAAATCAAACTGCCGCCGGTCCTCTTCGGCACTCTTGGAAGGGATACGACGAAGAGAACGCTGTGCGTCTACGGGCATTTGGATGTGCAGCCGGCCGCCAAAGCGGATGGATGGAACACCGAACCGTTCGAATTGACCGTCAAAGACGGCAAAATGTTCGGTCGCGGAAGTAGCGATGACAAAGGGCCGGTGCTGGCTTGGGTGAATGCGATTCGAACCATGCAAGAGCTGAACATCGATATTCCGGTCAATATCAAGGTGAGAAGAGAAGATTAGTCAAATTTTTCAACGACTTAGAATAGGTTAAAGCGCCAGAACAACTACTTTTGAATTGCGTTTTTTACGACGTGTGAAACGAAATGTCAAAAAAGTTTTTTCATGTCATGCGGCTAAAGCAAACACAGCAAAATTTGCATTTAGAAAACTTACGGTTTTTTTTTGTCTTGAAAGGGCCGGGCCGTTTCAAATTTTCTTTCGCCTGGCCCGAGAGCTATGTCCAGTCCCGCCCGGCGCAGAAAATTCAGTTTGCTAGCGGAAGGAAAAATTACAGAAAAATTGGGAAAATTTTTGATTAAATGATACAAATCTGAGTCAAATTAAAGGGTCATAACAACTACTTTGGAATTGCGTTTTTTACGGCGTGTGAAACGAAATGCCAAAAAAGTTTTTTCATGTCCTGCGGCTAAAACAAAAGCAGGAAAATTGCAAACAGTAAAATAATTATTAGTAAGCATGTAGAATGTCGCCATTATTTTTTCCGTTGTTATTGGTACAGTAGACAAAGAAACTTTTTGGACATTTCGTTTCCACGCCGCAAAAAGCGCGATTCAAAAGTAGCTTTACTGTCCTTTTAAGCGCCGCATTTTTAGAAAAAAAATGAAACAACAAAGGAACGTATTTTAAATAAATAAATTGCCGTTGAGAGACGCATGGTGCAAATATCTCATTTTCCATCATACAGGCAGAGAAATTACACACAACTATATACGATCGCTTTAAAAAGGTTTACAACATTTTTTTAACTATTTTTTCATCTTAGTAATGTTATATTTGCTGTATCGACATGCCGGGCCAAAGCAAATTTAAAACGGCTTGGGCCGGCCAGGGAGCTATGTCTAGTTCCGACTTTTGGCCGCTGCTGTGCACATTGCACAGCAGACGGCTTATACAGCATGAATTAAGCCCTCAGGGACAAAAGAATCAGTCTGCCTTTTGTTACATGTCTCAAAAGACAATAAAAACAATTTTTATGGTTTTAAAAATGTCATTTTTACATTATCTATGTTCCTCCGTACAACAAAACCCTTTAATAACAAACAAAGTTTAGTCTATAGCGATTCGTTGCACTTAAAATTTTAATCAATACTACATATATAATATATTTCATTTTTCAGTTCGTTTTCGAGGGAATGGAAGAGAGTGGCTCCGAAGGGCTGGTCGAAATTTTGACCAAGCACAAAAACGGCTTCTTGGGCGACGTTGATGCCACTTGCATCTCCGACAATTACTGGCTTGGTCGCAACAAACCTTGTCTAACGTATGGCCTTCGCGGGGTTTGCTACTACTTTGTTGAAGTCTCCAATCCCAAACAAGACCTCCATTCGGGGATTTATGGAGGCGCTCTGTAAGAAATTTTGAGATTTTTTGGTAGAATATATACGATGAAGAAATGATATGTAAAAAATTTAAAATAAAAATTGATTTTTAGACATGAGCCAATGACGTCATTGGTGAAGCTCCTTGGAACACTGACAAAGACCGATGGCACGATTAATATTGATGGCTTATATGATTTGGTGGCTCCAACAAAGGAAGGAGAGGATGCACTGTACGAAAATATCGATTTTGACCCCGTAAGACAAAATTATTTGTTTTTGAAAACCCAAAATCTGCACAGTGCAGTGAAATTTTTTAATGCACAGTGCAAAAACACAAACAATTATTAACTTCGCATTTTACCCTTTTTGTGGAAGGAAAATTGGTTTTGAGACTTTCAAAAATTTTGCACAGTGCAGTGATATTTGTTGATCGCACAGTGCAACAAAATAATTTTGAAAATGCCCAATTTATGGTGAAATTTTGCATTAAAACAAGTTTTTGAGATGTTGAAATTTCGCACTGTGCATTAATTTTTTGACTGCACAGTGCGAAAACAATGTCTTTTGAATTTCCATTTTTTTATGATTTTTCGACCAAACACTCAAAAATTAAAAACCCTAAAATTTTGCACTGTGCAGTCAAAATTTTGGTCTGCACAGTGCAAAAAAATTTTTTTTTAATTTCTAATTTTTCGATGATTTTTCGTCCAAAAACTCAAAAATTCAAATCGCTAAAAATTTGCACTGTGCAGTCAAAATTTTGCTTTGCACAGTGCAAAAAAAACCCAAAAAAAATATAAAAAAAATTATTTTCCGTATTTTAGGAGGACTTTCGGAAGAACATTGACGCCAATTTTTTGACAGCTTCCAACAAAGCGGAGCTTCTGAAGCGCTCCTGGAGAATGCCATCGCTGTCCATTCACGGGATCCAAGGGGCCTTCCATGAGCCGGGCTCCAAGACCGTCATTCCATGCAAGGTGACGGGCAAGTTCAGTATTCGAATTGTGCCCGACATGACTCCCGACGAGGTCCATGCACTTGTCTGCAAGCATGTTGAAAGGGAATGGCAGAAGTTGGAGTCGGATTGTGACATTCGTTTCCAACCGATGCAGGGGAATATGCCGTGGGTGGCGGACTTTAATAACCCATTGTACAAGGCCGGAGCCAGAGCGCAAGAGAAGGGTAGGTCAAGGAAATTGTTGGTTGAACATTTAAAGGGCCAGACCAGCTACTTTTGAATTGCGAGTTTTACGGCATGTGAAACGAAATGTCAAAAAAGTTTTTTTATGTCCTGCAACAAAAAGAAAAGCGGAAAAGTGGCAAAGAGTAAAATAATTATTAGTAAGCATGTAGAATGACACCATTATTTTTTTCCGTTGTTATTGGTACAGTAGACAAAGAAGCTTTTTGGACATTTCGTTCCCACGCCGTAGAAAGCGCGATTTAAAAGTAGCTGTTCTGGCCCAATACAAAAAGTTTCGTCGTCTACTGTACAAAAAACAACGGAAGAAAAAAATGGTGACATCTTGCATGCTTATTAATAGTTATTTCACTGTTTGCAACTCTGTTTGTTTTCGGTGCAAGACATAAAAATACTTTTTTGACATTTCGTTTCACAGGCCGTAGAACGCGAAATTCAGAAGTAGCTGTTCTGGCCCTTTAAGTCGCTAAAACAGCTCTTTTTGACCTGTTTTGCCAAAAATTAAATTTTCAGTCTTTGGCGTCTCTCCCGACTACACTCGCGAAGGCTGCTCAATTCCAATCACTTTAACATTCCAAGAACTCACCGAAAAGAATGTAATGCTACTGCCGATCGGCGCGTGCGATGATATGGCACATTCCCAAAACGAAAAGATGAACATCTCCAATTACATGAATGGAATCAAAACTTTGGCCGCATTTTTATTGGAACTCAAAGGCGCTTTATAACTTTTGTTATTATCAACTTGATAAAAATGAGATTTTTTGGATTTTTTCGAATAAAACATTTTTAATGTAACACTTTTTTGCAAATTTTTATATAAAGTACATGAAGTTTCATGGCCATTTCTATCGTAGAGGGTAATGTTTCTACAAAAAATCAATTTTTTCCGCACGGAACTGGCCAAGTTATGGCAAAAAAGTATTTTCCTATATGAACGCTCTCCACATTTTTTAAATTCATTCATTTAGGGCTTGCCGCAAAACTAGGTGTTCGGAGAGAGAGAGGGCGTTGAAATTGTAAGACTTATGGTATAATGCTAATTATTTTTTGCGCTTTTTGTCGGCTAGCGGGCTCAAAAAATTTGTATAAGAAAGGATTGTGGGGCTAAAAGGGGAAGTCTCCCCAAGTGCGACAAGATTTTTTTACCAGTCTGTCCGTCAAGTCGCTGGAGGGATTTTCGCGACATGAGAAAACAAAAATTCGCTTTGCACTGTGCAATTTCTTGCTTTTTGCACCGTGCAATAGGCTTTTTTCGGCTGTCGCTCGCACCCTCACGTTTTTCGCACAGTGCAAACCCTAAAAATCACTCCAGCGACTTTCCGGATGGACTAGTAATGTAAAATCGGCTTTTGAAAAATATTTCGACAATTTTTAAAACTTTTTTTCCGGCTTAGCTGTCAAAAAATATGTTCCAACGTTTAAAACCATTTTTTCACGTCTTCACATGTCTTTCACGTCCATGTTTCGAACGCTCAAACGTTTTTCCTTCCAAAAATTTAACGATGAAAATTGGATTTTCAATGGATTTCGGGGAAAAAGTCCAAAATTGCGAACGCCGCAAGGAAGAGACGTGGGGGGGGGGCGAATATATCCACGGAATAAACAATTTATTTTGGCAAGAATGGGATATTTGGAGGTTTATTGGGCCTTTTATGGGGAATTGGAAGACTTGTTTTGAGGGGGATTTGTTATGTGGCTACGTCGATGGTGGGGTTTAAAAAAAACGATAAAATTTTTTTGGGCTAAATTTGTACTTATATTCTATAAGTATTTTCCATAAAGCGCATAGACATTTGGTGCTTTGATTGCACGGTGCATTTTGCACTTTCCCACGCTTGTCGCCACCGCACTGTAAATTTCACTCTTTTCGCACTGTGCAAACCTCGAAAAAAGCCGTTTGCACTGTGCAAATTCCACGACGACACTTCGATTGCACAGTGCAAAAGGTCAAATGCACTGTGAACAAATGTGCACTGTGCGGCCCGCGACAAAAAAGTCGACGCACTTTTGGGAACGGTCTGCACTGTGCGAATGAACGCAGCGACGTAGTTGAAAAAAAGCTTATGTCGCCGCGATTGCCGTTGCACGGTGCAAAAACCAAAGAAAGGTCAAGTGCACAGTGCAAAAATGGAGGTTTTTTGTGCACAGTGCGGAAAACGACAAAATGTCCATGCACTTTATGAAAATACTAACGATATAGCCATAGTACTGTACAACGAATTTCAAGAGACCAAAAAATATTGATTATAGAAAAGCTTTGTTGTCATTTTGGTCTAACGGTTTTCTTACATTTTTTACATATTATACCATTAATTTAATATATATTTACCGGCCGGTTTTATGTTTGCGGGCCAGCCCGGGCAAACTTAAAACGGCCCGAGGACCGCCGAACTTGTCCGGGCCGCAATTTTCGGCCCAGCCCAAGAGCCACATCAGGTTTAGCAGTCGCATTCTTTAGCCGTCCCCTCAAATATTCTCAAATAACTTATAAAGTTGGTGAGTGTTCGAATTCGCCTTCTTCTCTGCAACTTCTGCACACCTCGTCCATAATAAAGCACCGAATAAAAGGCCAATAAGTCCGCGGACCACTTTCCCATCCCCCTTCTCCGGGTGACCATGGAGAATGTTTCTGCTCTCCATTAGAGAGGAATTCATGAAACGCAATTGGGTTTGAAAATCTGGTCCGACATTTAAAAAAAGCCATATATGAATAGACGAATTGATGGCCTCGTCTGGAGCCGTTTGGCATAAAACATGTTGAGGTTGTCATGAAGAAGATTGACATGAGATTCATGTCGCTGCTCCGGGGTTTTTCTGCCTTTTTGTACGTGTTTCCTTAAAGGGCCAGAACAGCCACTTTTAAATAGCGTTTTTTATGGCGTGAAAACGAAATGTCCAAAAAATTTCTTCGTCTTCTGTACCAATTACAACGGGAAAAAATAATGGTGACAGTCTACATGCTTACTAATAATTATTTTACTCTTTGCATCTATCCCGACCTTGTTTTCGCTGCAGCACATACAAAACCTTTTTTGACATTTCGTTTCATACGCCGTAAAACGCGCAATTCAAAAGTAGCTGTTCTGACCCTTTAATAACAATAACCCGATGCAAATTTCATACGGCCGGGCCGGCCTCCTTTAGCCTGAAGTCCATGTCGTTTTGGTTTTGGGCTGCGGGACCGTCTGACAAACTTGAAACGACCTACAGGCCCCGATTTTTGGCGCGCAAAAATCGTAATTCAAAAGTAGCTGTTCTGGCTCTTTAAGGTGCGTAGACTTTTGATCGCTATCCGAAATAGCGGGGATGTTGATAAACCGGCAAAAGCAGAGCAAAAAAAATTGGAGCTTCTCCTAGTGTTTCCATAAAGTGCGCAGACTCTTGATCACCAGATGAAAGAATGCATCTTGCATAGTGCATTCCACGTTTTTGCGCATTCGCATCGTCCATCACGCGACGCATGCTATTTTCAACTGCTGTTTGCTTTCGCAAAGTGCAGAGCGTTTTTCCAAGTTTGCACTTTGCACTGTGCGAAAAACAAAGAAAATTCACGGTGCGTGAACGATAAATGGGGAAAAAAAGCAAAATGCACTGTGCGCGGCGATAAAATTTGAAAAAAATTTACGCACTTTGTGGAAATACTCGTAAAATTCTGATCGTCGTATTGGGCCAGTATAGCAACTTTTGAATCGCGCTTTTTGCGGTGTGTACAATAGGGAAAAATGCCTTATGGAAATGGATGTACTAATTGTACTAATTGTTGCTTTGCACTGTGCAAAAGGCAAAAAATGGCGCAGTGCAAAGTAAGCTTTTGTTCTCTGACTTGCATATCGCCGAAATCTTTCCAGCGACATCACGAACGGACTAATAGTATTCATTCTCATGAATATTAGTACCATTTTGCACTTGTTGCACAGTGCAAACCTCCAAAAAAGGCCTTTTGCACTGTGCAAATTCCTGCAGCAACATTTAAAAAGAGCTTGCATCGCCGCGATATTTAGATCTCACAGTGCAAAAACCAAAAGAGGCAAAATGCACAGTGCAAAATGGAGGTTGTTTGCGCGCGGGACAAAAAGCGAAATTGCAAAAAATCTATGCACTTATGAAAATATGAATAATATATTTTTGGTGGAAGTTGGACGTGGGAATCGGTCAAAGCTCAGAGTACTCTGTAGTTGCCTTGGAGGCGGAATGTGGAGAACTATATATAATATTTTAGCGAAAAATGGAACAGTTTTCGTTTTCTTTTTTTTTAAATATGCGAGATTTTTTGTGTCGCGTTTTGCAGAAACAAACGAGATTTTTTGTAAGAAAGTAGCTCAGAAATTTGTCACAACATTCGATTGTGACAAATGAAATTTGTCACAACATTCGATTATTTTTTTATAAGACATTTGCCAGATTTCTAGCTCTCGCTTTGCAGAAAGGATTGAGATTTTAAAGGCGAAAATTGGCGAAAATGTGACATTTTTTTCGAATTTTTCCATGAAAAGTCATATGACGATTTCTACCGTAGAGTGTAACGTTTTTATTCAAAAAAAATTTTTTTTTCTCGCAAAACTGGCAAAAATATAGCCAAAAAGTGTTCTTCTCTCTCACCGCTCTCCGCATTTTGTGTACTCTCTCGGCCGAAAGCCCGTTGAATATCGCGGCGGCGACGGCAAAACGCGAGCTACAATTTTCGGGAATTGTTATGTGGCTTAGACGGTATTTTAAAATACGAAACAATGTAAAAAAAAACACTTTAATGCAAAAAACGTTTTTTCAGAAGTTCCATTTGAAAAAGCAGCTCACGTCAAATTGAAAAAGCAACAGAAAAATTATTTTCCTAGCTGCCGCCTTTTTGCTTGCTTCACGTTTATAGCCAGTATTTGGCGGAAAAGGGCAAAATAACTGCCAAAACATAATAAAATAATTTTTTCCAACAACCTGCGATACTTTTCAATAGGGTTGCGCCGCCCGTCAACTTGACGGTCTGTCACGTTGTCAAATTGCCGTCATTTTCGTCATGTCAAATTGATCTGTCATTTTGATTTGTCAAATTGATTTTTTTGCGGAATTTTTTAGAGTTTTGCTAAAAAATCGAAAATTTTGACCCGCAACGAAAAACTGTCCCGCCAAAAATTCTTGCAATCTACTGCAAGCAGCCTCCAGTTTTACTGACTCAATTTATCAATGAGAATTTGGATGATAGTGAGAGCGGGAACGAGGAAGCAGATGATCCGAAATAGGTGTACTAAACTCTTTTTGTTGTTATAAACTGTCGTTTTAATGGTTATATGGCCTTGAACATGTTTGAAGGCATTATACTACCTTGAATAATGTCTGTTTTATCGTTAGACAACTTCCGACCGACACAACGGCAATTTGACGTAATTTGACGCAATTTGACTAAAATGACAGCAATTTGACGTCAATTTGACGTCACTTTAAAAAATTCTGTCAAAATCACAACCCTACTTTTCAACAAATTCTAACAAGAAATGGCAAATTTAGATACCCAAGAAAATAATTTTTTTTTCGATGTTGCGAAGTGTCAAAGACGAATCGCCAACTTAAAGACTCCCTTTTTGATTTGACGTGCACCTCCGATTTGGACTCTACACATTTTATGAAAATCGTAGAAGAAAAAAGCAATCTAATTCTGTGCCATGTTTCATAAAAATTTATGCGTCACATGCACGTACGTATTTGTACTGTCTATTCGCGGACTCATCACTACAAGTCTAAACTTTCCACCAGATATGGCTGGGGCCATGCTTCGGGAATTTCGAAAAGAGCCGGGCCGGGCCGGAAATTTTTGGGGCCAGGCTTCGGGCTTGGAGAAATTTCGGCCCGGCCTTTTTGGAAAAAAGTTTGGTTTTGGCGTTTGCCTTATCTTGGCATTCTGTGGCCTTCAAAGGGCTATTACTTCTGTATATTTTTTTGGTTTTTGATGATTTCTAATTTTTTTTTAAAAGTTTTTAGACTAACTCGAGTACTGTAAGCAACGCTATAAGGTTATTTTTCGTTTTCATAGCTCGCATATGGCCAAAAAACACAATGCCAAAAAATTGCCAAAATGGCGGGAAATTTTTTTAAAAAATTAGGGGCCGGGCCGGGCCTGAACACCCTTAGGGCCGGGCCGGGCTATGGTTTCCCAAGGGCCGGGCCGGGTTTTGAAAATTTTGAAAAGGGCCGGGCCGGACCGACTTTTTAAGGGGCCGGGCCGTGGGCCCCGAAGTGCCAAAAGCCCGGTCCGGCCCCCTAGCCATGTCTCGCCTTCCACGCTTTCAATCCAAGTCTTTTATTAAAACAATTGTATTTCCAACTCATTCTTTTCCGTTTATTACCCCAACTGGTGTCGATTACGTTGATATGTTCTCGAAATACGCAATGTGAGCGCGGTTATAATTACACTCGAATTTCTTGCCAGTGTTTAATCCGTTTTAAAAATAGCCTCGGGTTGAGGTGGGTTGAATGGGGGAGGTAATTTTTTGAAGGGATCACATCACATTCGGGAAACATTTGGCATTTGAATACGGATTTTAATTAGAGTGTGGTTTGTTGTAACGGGATGGGAAAAGGGTAACGGAGAGATTGGAGGTCAGGAAAAAGGAATTGATGCATTTTCTCGGCAATGCCTTTTAGTACAAGGAAAGTCTTTCAGGAGCCAACTTGTCATATGGAAGGTCGTTGAAAATGCTAGGGCGCAGCTCGAAAAAATAGACAAACCCTTTTTTTCTGCAGCTTTTCGGAGGTTCGTCTCAGCTTGTTTTCCAGGCTGCGCCCGAGCATTTTCAGCTATTTTTCAACAAACTTTTAGGTTGCAAATTGGCCTCATATAGCCTAAAAAGGGAGTGCTTAAGATGTTCACTGCCGAAATACCAGTGTTGTATACCAGCTTTCAACGAATTTTTCTTTAATTTGAACGACTTTCCGCTTCAGGAAATTTCGTTTTTGTGCTGTATACTGGCTTCTACTAGACATGGCTCCCGGGCCGGGCCGAAGCAAATTTGAAACGGCCCGGCGCAGAATCGGCCCGTAATAACTAAAATTCAGAGTCTGGAAGCGACAATTGGGGTAGCAAACAAAAATAGAGCGTCAAAACCCTATCATACAGGCAGAGAAATTACACACAACTATATACGATCATTTTCCAAAGGTTTACAACACTTTTATAACTATTTTTTCGTCCATATCTTAGTAATGTTATACTTGCCGGGTGAATTGAAATCGACGGACCGGGCCAAAGCAGATTTGAAACGCCCCGGCCCGAGAGTCATGTCTAGTGGAAACCCGACTTACTTTTAGTGTCATTCTTGAGAGTTTCTTAATAATTTTTTATTTGCCGGGCGGCTTGATATCGACGGGCCAAGGCAAGTTTGAAACGGCCCGAACTTTTTCGGCCCGGCCCGGGAGCCATGTCTACCTTATACTAGTTCTTCCGTAAAGTCGCTGATGTGATTTTGGTAACATGCACTGTGCGAAAACAAAAGTCCACTTTGCACTGTGCAATTTCGTGCTTTTTGCACCGTGCAATAGGCTTTTTTGGGGCTGCCGCTAGCACTCTGACCTTTTTTGCACAGTGCAAACGCCAAAAATCACTCCAGCGATTTTACGAACAGACTTTGTAGTAAATATGCTTTTGATTTCTCACTGTTTATGTACATTCATTTTTAACCTTTCTTTATTCAAAAATCCAAAATTTTTGCTTTGTCGCCTTTTTCTCAAATTAACTTAAAAATTTACGGAACTCTCGAAAAAACAACAATAAAAGCGACGAGTTTAGTTCGTATGTATTTGTCTGATGGCCCCAAAAAAGTGGCCAAAGACGATGTTCCTCTCTTTTCGATAATTGCCGCACTTTAAACAATGCCAAGTACAAAAAAATTCGCGGGGCGAAGAGCAATTTAGAGGCCACTCTGAATTGTTTGGCACCATCTTCAAACCCATAGAATAAAAGGGGGACAATTGTTTCAATTTTTACGAAAATTTTGGGTCATTGTGGAATCGAAATACTAGTATTTCCATAAAGTGCGTAGACGTTTTCATCGCTAGAGGAAAAAATGCATTTTGCACAGTGCATTTCACCGTTTTGCGCAAAACGCTGAAAGCGCTCAGAGAAAAAAACACTTTTTCACCATGAATTTGCTATTTTCACGCTGAAAAGATAAATTTTTTGTGGAAACACTTCTCTCTACGGTAGAACTAAGCAAGAAGGTTTGTCATGCCAAAATTCGCAAAAAAATGTAATATTTTTTTAATCGTTTCACCTAAAAATCTTGGTTGTTTCTGCAAAGCGCGAGCTAGAAATCTGACACATATCTTTTAAAAAAATTATTCAAAACATGTCCCAAGTTTTGTCAAAATTTTATCGCCGCAGTTGAAGTGTTTCTCTTGTTGCTCCGGGCCGGGCTTTCCAAGATTTCTCAAGTCCGAGCCTGGCTGGGGGATCTTGGCACGGCCCGGCCCTATTCTCATCCTTTAGCTCCAAAATTACAGGGTTGTGTCTGTTACAACGCCGTCTCATCCGTCATCCGTCAGATATTCAAATTCGCCGAACCCCATCCCGCTCGCAACGCCCTCTTCCCGAGTGTAACGGATTACAGATGCATCCGGAATGTTTCATCCCCTGCGGCAATTCATCATCCATGGCTGGAGGTCCGAGTCAATGGCATTGTGATGAAACTTTTTTTGCATTTTTTTGTCTCCTCCCAGGAAATGTAATCAACCCCTTCTTGAGCGCATTATATCAGTCTTTCGTGGTGAAAGTAGATATTCATATAATTTGGACCCGACGCGTCTTGAAATCGCCTGTCATCGCATTGCAACGGCGGGGACGTCAATTCGAGAAGGGAACTCATAACAATTGGCTTTTCGTCGACCTAGCGAGAAAATTTTAAATATTTTTCCGATAAATTTTTGGACGAAATGTCAACTTTCAAGTGCCAACTCTCTCTTGCTTTTTCGATTTGACGTGTAACGCAACTGCACCAATTTGGCGACGAGTCCAACTGTCTAGCAAAATTTTAGAGCTCAATTTGTAAGCGCAGCAGAGATATTCGAAGAGAAAAAATTGTTTTCGGCTGTTGAGTGGTAAAAATTGGATTTTTGTAGGGGCATTTTATTTTAATATATGAAGGCCAATAGTGTCGGTCCAAAATGACAAAAAAAAATTCAACTGAAAGTTGAATAAAAATCCTACCCACGTCAATCCAGCGCACTTGAAGCTATTTCCTGACTAAGATTTAATGGATGTGGCGTTTCGTCACAAACAGAATTTTGGAGAAGGATGTTTGGCTGTTTTTCTTGGCTAACCCGAAAAAACCTTGCCCTCTGTCAGAAACAAATATTTTTAAAATTTTTTGATTTTGTGCGACCAATTTCGTCCACCAAAAATTCTTCCCAAACAACTTTTATATCTAAAATCTTTTCCTCAACCGATAGTGCGTGGACGAAATGTCTAAACGGTTCAGGAAATGCGCTGGATTTACGTCCCACCCCGTTCTACAACTCTTTTTTAACTTAAATTCATCGAAAAATTTGTTTTCAGGCTTTTTCCCGGTTAAAAATCGTTTTTTTAAATTTAATTTTTTTTTTTTTTTTTTTTTTTATTTTGCAATTTTCGCATTTTTTCAATTCTTTTTCCTCTTTTTTCCAAATACTTTTCCACCGTTGCAGAGAACCACCCAATCAACCACCTCATCCCGTCTGCCCTTTTGTTTTCTTTAGCGATACCCCCCCCCCCCCCCCCCCCCCCTCCATTGGGGCCGCGGAAGAGATCCAGCGTTTGACATACGAAAAACAAGTCCCATCCCCGATTCTCCGTGGAATCATTTGCGCTTTGGCCGCGAATTTAATGTGATTTTGTTTTCGGGGTGCTAGCGGCAAATTATCGAAAACAATATAAGGAATTTAGTTTGCCGTGTGGAGGATACTAGCCCGTCCGTAAAGTCGCTGGAGTAATTTCTGCGACGTGCACTGTGAGAGAAACAAAATTTTACCGTGCACTGGGCAATTTCTTGCTTTTTGCACCGTGCAATGGGCGTTTCACGTCAGGAAAAATGTTTCCCTTCAATAGCGATCGATAAAAAACGCAACCATATCGAATTTCGCAAAAAATATTTTTTTTGAAAGAATTTTTTTTATTGCCCGACATTTTGTGGCGTTTCGCCGTTTCCAATAATTCCTGTGTCGTTTCGGCATTTTTTGGGAAATTATTGAGGGGAAACATTCTTTTCTATTTTTTATTGCCGTGCTTTTATCGACTGTCGCTCCTTGACTATTTTTCGCGCAGTGCAAGCGTCAAAAATCACTCCAGCGATTTTCCGGACGGACTAGTATTGGCGTGCTCACCAGCGAAGTGTCTCAAGTGCGACGCTCAGATTTGCTTGAAATTTTGTGCACATATTGCGTATAGGCGCTTTATCCGTCTGTGAAAATTTAAGCCCGACCTTTGCAAAGGCCGCCGAGATATTCAACGATCTATGTGGCCAAGAAAGTACGCGAAACGCGGAGAGCGGTCAGAGAGAAAAACACTTTTTGGCCATATCTTTGCCAGTTTCGCATGGAAAAAATTGATTTTTTTGTGGAAACATTGTTCTCTACAGTAGAAAAAAGCATGAAACTTTTTATACCAAAATTCGTAAAAAATTGTCACATTTTTGCCAACTTTCGGTCCAAAAATCTCGGTTGTTTTTGCATAAAGCACGCTGGAAATCTCGCACATGTCGTTGAAAGCATTGATCTAAATTTTTGCCAAGTTCCATCAAAATTTGTGCGTCGCAGTCTAAGAACTTCCCCAAAAAATTTTTTTGTCATAGATCATAAGTGTTGCCATACAAAAAATTTTTTTTTGGTTTAAAACCTTTTTTCTGACCTCTGACATTGCTCGTGATAGACGGCTTTTGCTATACGAAAGTTTACTGCACACAGTTTTTACTGTATTTTCATTTCCACCGCGTTCTTTGCTCCCTTATATGTTTTGTACTCCAAAACACACTGTTTATTGCACCCACATCATTACCTTTTCTATTTTTCAGCCCTTTCCCTCCTAATGACGTCCTTTTGAGTCGGCTGCGATGACTTCAACTGCTATGTCGACTTGTACTCGCCATGTTTCAGTGACATTTTGCTCGTAAAAAGTGAGTTCGTTTTGCACTGTGCGGACAAAAATAGTTTGCAAAAGTTTTGTAGACATTGCGTTTTTTGGCCGGAAATTTTGTCGCTTTTTTAGGAGGTATACTTTGTAATTGTGGCTTTGAACGGGTAATTTTGACGTGTTACGAGGGGCTTTTGCAACGTTTTGAAGGAAAGCGACGCAATGAGTTAAAGCGACTGTATTTACAATGGAAGTATTTGAAGTGCAACGCTCAGATTTTTCAAAAATTTTTCTGCATTTTCGGCATAGGCAACATATAAATTTCTGAAAATATTAGCTCGCGCTTCGCAGGGAGAGCCAAGATATTCAACGAGCTTTGCGGCCGAGAGAGTACGCGAAACACGGAGAGCGTTCAAAAAGAGAAAACACTTTCGGCTATATTTTTGACAGTCTTGTGCGGAAAAAATGATTTTTTTTTTTGAAACATTACACTCTACGGTAGAAAATAGGCATGAAACTGTTTATACTTGAATTTGCAAAAAAGTACTATATTTTTGTTAACATTTTGGCCTAAAAATCTTGGTCGTTTCTGCAAAGAGCGAGCTTCAAATCTTGCATATGGTTGTGAAAAAATTACTCTAAATTTGCACCAAATTTCATCAAAATGAGAGCGTCGCACTTTGAGTACTTCTCCTTTTAATTGTTTTTTAAAAATTTTTGAGAAGAGACTTTTGAGCGCAAGTAAATAGTATTGTAATGCAACCGGTTTACATTATTTTGCAATTTCTATGCATGCTTTAGGCCAAATATTATTTCTTAAAAATTTTAGCTGGTGCTTGCAGCGGCACCGAGATATTTAACAATCCTTTTCCCGCAATTTGAACAACATTCCGCGTTAGGAAATTGCTCTAATATTTATCCAACTGTTTGAAACAGCTTTTCATGACGTTTAATCGAAGTGTTGGCTCGGAAAGTAAATAAATTCCCCATTCATATGTCATTGTGAGGCCCTTCCGCCGGTGGAATGCCTTAATTTGGGATGCAGTGCGCTCGGTTGAAACTTGTTTTGAGGAAATGGGTTTTGTTTATAGTTATTATATTATACATATTACTCGATGTAAAAAGAGTGGGGGAGTAAATATTTTTATTTTTGAGATTTGAGTGGAATTCATACCGACCCCTCTCTATAACAACCTATATATCTAAAATCTCCTTAGAAGCAATTTAAAGGCAAAAATTGCAAAATCGCTTAAAGTAATTTCGGCGACATGCACTGTGAAAAAACAAAAGTTCACTTTGCACTGTGCAATTTCTCGCATTTTGCACCGTGCGATAGGCTTCTTTCGGCGGTCGCTCGTACTCGGACTTTTTTTGCACAGTGCATGTTGCCGAAATCACTCCGGCGGCTTTCAGGTAGGAAAAGAATTTTTTAGGCATGTTTTATATGAGATCTAAATTCGCAAAAAAAAGTTTTTTTGGCTGTAGCTCGCACCCTGACGTTTTTCGCACAGTGCAAACACCAAAAATCTCTCCAGCGACTTTGCGAAAGGACTAGTATGTCGCGAGTAACATTTGTCGCGCTTGTCGCCGCAGCACAGCGAATTTCACTCGTTTTGCACAGTGCAAACCTCCAAAAAGCCGTTTGCACTGTGCAAATTCCAGCCGCCGACACAGCGACAAAGTCGAAAAAAGCTTTTGTCGCCGCGATATTCCGATTGCACAGTGCGAAAACCAAAAAAGTGAAATGCACAGTGCAAAATGGAGATTTTTTGTGCACGGTGCGGAAAGCGACAAAACGTCGATGCACTTTATGGAAATACTAGCAGTATTTCTCTGTTAATACACTTCGTATCCGAGGCAAAATGGAGGTTTTTGTGCACATTGTTTTCCGCACTGATTTTTGCGACCTCTGAAATCGTTTTTTATAGACAGGTTTTGTTGTACATGAGTTGATGATGCAGAGATTGCACTGTCTTTTCCCCAAGATGTTACTTTCTCCTCACATTTCTTTTTATTTTCAGTTCTCGCCCTCACATTACGTCAAGGCTGCGAGCCTCTATATTAAACTGTGCTCTCACATTACAAAACGAGGGCCACAAAAGTCGGAAACGTCGTAATTTTGCGTCATTCTTCGCCTACATCTTCAGACCTGCCAATTACATTTACAATATACAATTTCCGTTTTACTGGTAACGTACGGCCATTGTGGTAGTTTGGGGCGCAGATGGCCGTGTCGACGGTGCCGGATCCCAGTGGTAAGTTGGGGCCGAAATAAACTATAGTATGTCTATAGTATGTCCATAAAGACCTTTTTTCCGCTTTTTGTCGCGCCGCAAGTGCATTTGACTGTTTTTGCACGGTGCGCGGGCCATTTTGAAGGATTCTGCACTGTGCAAACGTCTGTCGCGCGCGTAAAATCTTGCACAGTGCACGTCAAATCAAAAAAGCAAGCGAGAGGAGACTCTTAAAGTTAGCTTTTCGTTACACATAGGGTGTCCGAGAAATCATCTTTGACCAATTTCTTGACCAATTTGGCAGAAAACAAGTCTTTTTCGATAAAGTTGACCGTTTTAAAGCTATTCAAATTTTTTGAGACTAATTTGGAGCGATAAAACCTGGAGGGAAACTTTCAAAATAATTTTTCCGATAAATCTTTGGACGAAAAGCCAACTTGAGGACTTTCTTTCTCGATTCCACGTGCAGTGCATTTCACCTTTTTGCGCAATTTTCCGCACCCTGCATCAATCGCCGCGACGCAAGCTTTTTTCAAAAAAGCTTCTCACGAATTCTTGCGCTGACTAGTACAAGAAAGAACTGAAGTGCATACGAGTATTTCCATAAAGTGCGTAGACTTTTCGTCAAGTTTTGACACCGTGCATCAATCGCCGCGACGTATGCTTTTTTTAACTGTGCATCTGCACAGTGCAGACCGCTTTTTCAGGTTTGCACTGTGCGAAAAACAGAGAAAACGCACGGTGCGTGAGCGACAAATAAGGGAAAAAGATAAAATACATTGTACGCCGGTGGACAAAAGGCAAAAAAGTCGCACTTTATGGAAATATTTACTAGTACATCATTTTTAAAGACCAAAAATCATTCGTTATATTGAGATTTTGTTGTATCGAGGGTGTTGTATTATAATTAATTTCAACAAATTGTAAAATTGATCTCCAACATCTCAAATTATGTTGGGGAGTAATTGATGGGGGCAAACATTCTGTATAAAAGTCATCAAATTACCGAACAAACTGAGTCTTCGCTTTTTAGTTTGGGTCGCTAAGATTCCTGGGAATCTGACGAGGAGTCTCTTACGATTCGTTGGATGGTAGTGTAGTTTTGGATAAAAGTGTGGCCTCTTTCGTTATTTTGGCTCCATTTTACTGTACGACGTAGCAGCGACGCGATTTTGTCTGGTTTTTCAGCGTCATTTTTGTCGCTACGATCTCCGGTTTTTACGACGTGGTGACGCGTATTTTACCGTAATAAGAGTTGGTAGTTTAGATAAACAGCACCGAAAGAAGAGATGATCGTATAAAGAACCGCGACTCTCAGCAATGCCCACTTTTAACGGTCGAGTTTTGATGGGTTTGTGAATGTAAAGGGGAAAGTGTTCGTGCCCTCGGGGAATTTTTGCATGAAATTGACAAGCTGGCTCCAGTTTGTCCGAAAATCTGTCATGGGCCAATTTGAAACGAGCAGGGCCTTTGGCACGGCATTTTTGACCTGGGCCGGCAAATTGAGTCTCTTAGCAGAACTCGGTCCGTTTTGACACCCTTTTCGAAAATTTTATAGTTACCAGCAATACTAGTCTGTTCGGGAAGCCGCTGGAATGATTTTTGGTGTTTGCACAGTGCAGAAACGTCAAGGTGCGAGCGACAGCCGAAAAAAACCTATTGCACGGTGCAAAACAAAGGAAATTGCACAGTGCAAAGCGAACTTTTGTTCTCTCATAGTGCTTATCGCGGAACTCACTTTAGCGACTTAGTACAACTCGCACCATAAAGTCCCGGCAATTTTATCGCTGATGTCGCGCGCGAAAATTGGAGTGCGTAAAAGTGCTTGTCGCTTGGGTAAAAACGGAAAATCGCCGCGACGCCCGCGAAAATTTGAGCAAAATCCACCGTGCAAAATTGTCGGGACTTTATGGCGCAAGTAGTACAGTTGACGCAGAAACTTTTTTGGAAATTTTGTTCCCACGCAAAAACACGATTCTGAAGTAGTTGTATGTCGGAAAGTCGTTGGGGTGATTTCCGCGACATGCACTGTGCGAAAACAAAAGTTCACTTTGCACTGTGCAATTTTTCGCTTTTTGCACCGTGCAATAGGCTTTTTTCAGCTGTCGCTCGGATTCTGACGTTCTTTGCACAGTGCAAACATCAAAAATTACTCCAGCGACTTTCCGGATGGACTAGTAGTACAAGAAATGAATGGCAAGGAATATTAGCTCTACTAAAACTATTTTGCCTTCTGTGTTGCTCTCCTAACCTGCTCTATTTCCAGTTGGCCATCCCTACACTCGAAGTCCGGTGTCCGCCGACAAGTACTGGCTTCTTCTGCTCATCATCGTCTGCGCCGGCTTCATTGTGGGCTGTGCGTGCTATTCGCTGCGCATAACAAAGAAACGGATGCGGAAGTCGCTGCAGCAGGACAAACGATACCGTCGCGGCGCCTTCGAGGGCGAGGGGAGCTCGCATCGCGCGGAGATTTCGTGCGATGTGAGCGACGTGTCGTCGAATGACTCGTCCGGCCCCACCTTCAACGTGTGATCGAGGTTTGTCGACGATTATACAAAGTTTTATTCAAGTTACAGTGCATTTATTATAACCTCAAAAGTGATGATCTAATTAGAAAGAAATACTGGTCGATTTTAGCCATTTTTTTCAATTTTTTAACGTTAATTAAGGTTTGTTTGAATAAAGAAATGGAAATTACAGCAATTGGCAGCTCTTCTTCTCCTGGAATGGGTTATGATCTCCCAGCCCGCTAACCAACGAATCCTCGCCCTTGTTTTTCTCGCAGAATTCTACAAGCCTGGAAAAAAGTTGTGAAATACGACCAAAGCACTGTTGCAGTCAAAACGTCGAATACAAACAGTATGAACAGGGCAATACTAGTACTATTTTCATAATGTGCATGGACGTTTTGTCGCTTTCCGCACCGTGCACAGAAAACCTCCATTTCGCACTGTGCATTTGACTTTTTTGGCTTTCGCACTGTGCAAGCGGATTATCGCGGCGACACAAGCTTTTCTCAACTACGTCGCTCCGTCGGCGCCCAGAATTTTGCACAGTGCAAACGGCGTTTTGGAGGTTTGCACTGTGCGAAAAGGGCGAAATTCACTGTGCGGCGGCGACAAGCGTGGGAAAAGTGGAAATGCACTGTGTGATCAGTGCGACAAATGTACATGCACTTTATGGGCATGGTCGCGAAAATACTACTGGAATTTCCATAAAGTGCGCAGACTTTTTCGCCTTTTATCGCCGGCGCACAGTGCATTTTGCCTTTTTTCCCCTATTCATCGCTCACGCACCGTGCATTTTCTCTGTTTTTCGCACAGTGCAAACTTGAAAAAGCGCTCTGCACTGTGCAAATGCACAGTTAAAAAAAACATACGTCGCGGCAATTGATGCACGGTGCGAAAAATTGCGCAGAAAAGTAAAATGCACTGTGCAAAATCCATTTTTTCGTCGAACGAGTTAAAGTCTACGCACTTTATGGAAACACTAGTATGTAGTAGGCATTTTCATAAAGAGCGCAGGGTTTTGTCGCTTCTTATCGCCGGCGCACAGTGCATTTTACCTTTTTTCCCCCTATTTATCGCTCACGCACCGTGCATTTTCTCTGTTTTTCGCACAGTGCAAACATGAAAAGTGGTCTGCACTGTGCGCACTTTATGGAGATACTAGTACAAGCGTGGGAAAAGCGCAAAATGCACGGTGCATTCAACGCGACAAATAAAAATACTAATAGACTACAGTCACCCCTTGACTTACTCTTTGGATACTTCCGAGACCTTCTTCCTTGTGATCAAGGCTTCGGTGCGCAGTTGGTCGGTCATCGCTTTTGCCTCATCCATAGTGTGCACTCCACGGTGTTCGGCGCTAAAACATGCGCTATATCAAGTGTACTTTAAAGCGGTTTATCACATGTACAAAAACCATTCGAACCGCGTAGCGAATTCGCGAAAAATGCGTTCGCAATTTTTTACACGTGCTTATTACAATTACTATTATATAAAGGTTATTACAATAACATTCAACCCGTGGTATGCTACAGGAACCTATCGCCCATAGTAATGTAAATGCAGCACGGCCCAACAATACGTACAGCTCATTATCTCCGAATGAGGCCGGTTGACATGGCAACAGCCGATAAGAGGGAGATGCGCCACTTATCTGTAATTAAAATGGTATGCCGCTGAGTTTGGCAGAGACAAAAGGAAAGGGAAGAGAGGGAGACAATACGGTGGGCCGCAGGGCTTCGATGTAAATGTTGGCTGAGAGGACTGTAATTAAAGACTGTGCTTGGAAAATTATTAATGGCTAAAGCAGTGATGCCTTGAACAGGAGGTCTATTGGATTTGGATTTGGCTCCCAAATATACTAGTCCGTTCGGAAAGCACTGTGCAAAAAAAGTCGGGGCGCGAGCGACAACCGAAAAAAGCCTATTGCACGGTGCAAAACGCAGAAAATTGCACAGTGCAAAGCGAACTTTTTGCTTTTGCACAGTGCATGTTGCGGAAATGACTCCGGCGACCTTACGGATGGACTAAAACATTTCGAATACAGTGAAAGAAAGCTTTGTGCAAAAAGCAGCAATGTACATAGGATTTAAAAATTGTTGGTTATGCATGCAAAGAGCATGTTATACAGGGGTTCCTTTTGGTTTAATTTTTTCTATTGAAACCTCAAAAATTGATCGCTTTCGTTGTGTCAAAAAATTGACACAGTTTCCACACAAGACGTAAAATACTTTTTTTTGTAGTGAATATGCAATTTTTGGAGCTAGAAAAGACTTGTCTCATTCGAAAAAACACTTGACCCAACCTGGTGGAGAACTTAACTCACACTTGACACAAATTACGGAAACCCCTGACACTGCAGTCTGTAGAAGTCTTGACACATGCAAAAAAAGACTTGACTTACTAAAAAAGACTAACCATGCGTAGAAAGACTTGACCCATTCATTGACAGACTTTGCCTACCTTGGAAAAGACTTGACTCATATGTGAAACACTTGCCCCAAACCGCGGAAGCACTTCATTCATTGAAAAAAAGACTTGAAGCTTTGAGCCATTTAGGAAAAGACTTGGCCGAGTCAGTGAAATACTTGACTCGTTTGGGCAAAACTTGACCCAGAAGAAAAAGTTGGGAAAATGCCTTTGCAGAGTGCAACAAAACATTCTTCATCGCAGAAAATCAAACATTAAACAATGAATTTTTATTCCGCTTCGAATATACCCATATTTACAACGAAATTCTCTCGATAGCCCCAAATATTTTCTAATGCATCAACCGGGACTGCACGAACTGCGCTGATCCAATACAATGAGATCATTGACGCCGTTTTGGCAAGAATCCTCTTCAAGCAGCAGCAGTGCAGTTCGACGTCATCGATGGTTACGCATTTGCAACCCATTGTCAGCTCCGTTGTTCCCCAATTTTCGGGTGAGCAAATGTTCCGTAGTTTTCTGTCTAAGACCGTGGCTTCAGCGGAAATTCTGTACGTTTCATCGGCCTTGCGATCGCAATAGGCATGGCCAATCGGGTTGAATGTCGCTGGAAAACAAAACGTAGAGTGTCAAGTGTACCGCTTTGTGTCAAGTTCTTTCCCCATGAGTCTAGTGTTCCGCGAGTCAAGCTTCATGAGTCAAGTGTTGTGCTCAAGGGTCAGAAGTTTCTCTAGTGGGGTCAACTATTATATAAGCTCCAGTTTTGGTTAAATTCTAGTAATGTTTTTGTTTTTTCGGCAAATTATCATAAAGGAAGAGTGAAATAATTTGCTAATCAGTGTTTCCAGTTATGGGTCAAGTCTTCTCCTTAGGGTCAAGACTTCCCTTCTTGAGTCAAAAATTGCTCATCTCCCTTCATTTTGGTCCTTTTCTTAAAAATCAAATAATCCCTTCAAAAGTTCTATCTCTAATGAGTCAAGTTTCCCCTTAATGAGACAATTTTCGCTTTTATGCGTCAAGTTTTCCCACAACGCGTCATGTGTTTCGCTCGCTTCCCAAACAAATCAGTTTTCGAAATTCCTTTCCCTCAAGCTTACCGATCCTTTTAATCAACATATTTTTCGAGTCCATGTGAAAGTATCCCAACAACGTATCAAACTCGAAGTTGGCATCAATCAGGTCGGCTCGTCGAATATTCACTTCTTCCGAATATGGTAGCACCTTCGGGAAATGCTAAAAAATATTGACAAGAAAAATGGTCGAAAAAATTCAAACATACATGGGCGTTTGGCGAATGCACGTGGGGTGGTCCATAATGCACGTTATATTGGCAGTCCACGAATAAATTGCGAAGCCGTCCGCCTTCACCGAACTCTTTATTGCACGGCTTCTCCGTAGTCGCGAGGCAGCAGGCATAACAGTCATTATACCTGAAAAAAAATATTATCGAAAACCAATAAAATAACGTTTGCTCAGAGTCAAGTGTTGCCAGGGGTCAAGTGTTTCCCTCCGCAACCTGACACAAATCATGAGGGAAAATATCGTCAAAATATCATTTTTAGGGCAATCTCAAAAAATTCCAATTTTGAGTCAAGTCTTTCCCATCTGGGTCAAGTGTTTCCAATCTGAGTCAAGTGTATGTCGGTCAAGTGTTTCGCTCTGCGATCTGAGTCAGGACACAAAGATAGTAAATATAGTCAAAATAGCGAATATTTTTCAAATGCGCAAAAATTTTGGTCCGAGTCAAGTGTTCTCAGTCAAAGTGTCAACTGTTCCCCTCAAACATCGTTTTAAGCAGAATTAACAAAATTTAAGTGTCTACATGTAAACCTCGGGATCAAAGCAATGTAATACTTACCATATGTCATACCCCGCAGATCCAGCCAAGTGATAGCACGGATAACCTTCTACTACATGCTCGACGGCCCAAAGGTGATGCGTTGAATAAACACAATAACCAAAGTACCCCGTTTTTAATATAATTTTGTCGCCTTTGCCTTCCAAACACTGAGTTTTCTGAAAATAAAATTTTTTACGATTCTTTTTGCATAGTATTATAATATACATCGATATTCCCCATTGTTTCCGCGTCCAACTTGTCCTCTGAGAATTTTTCGTCGCATTCCCTGCGATCAATGTCCGCACGACATATGCACAAGATCATCACACCGTGTTGGTTCAGGAAATTGGCGGAACTCTTTGCAGCGCTCTCCGAAGTTAGGATTTCGATTATTTGCATGGTGCATGTGTCGATTGCCTTTTCCAACTCGAAGGGGCTGAGAATTAGGGCGGCGTAGATCTTGTCTGAAATTGGGAAAGGCATTAAATGTAAATTAAATTGATAATGGAAATTGCGAATGGATTGCAATTTTACGGTTTGAGAAGCTGAGAAAAAACTTGACCCCGCTTGAGAAAAGACTTGTCCCGCCTAGCGAAACCCTTGAGTCAGTACAAGACCTTGATTTAAACAAAAAATACATATCCCACCTATATATAAAAAGCACGGCTGAACCGGAAAGAAAGACTCGACTCAGCCAGGAAAAAAGTTGACCCACTCAACGAAAGACTTGATTCAGCCAGAAAAAGACTTGACCCACTAAGAGAAAGACTTGACCTATCATCTTCTACGAACAAATTTGCTGACTACACCCCACTAACACTCACCAATATCTCCTCCGCTGCTTCCATTCGTAAAATAAATTCGTCCACACAATGAGCTCTTGTCATCGATCCCTAACTTCTCAATTTTCGCGTATTTACAATACGTAAAATAGCCACCTGCCAACTCCTTCAATCCAAGGTATCCATGGATGGTTTCAAAGAAGGAACCTTCCGTCGCGTTTCGAGGGGCCCATACGATTGGAAAATCGTCCGATTCGTCGTAGTAATTGATGATCTGAAAAAAGAGAAGAAAAAAATTTTGCTTGACACTGCACAGAAGAGATCGTTACAGAGGCCTGATCTATCATAAAAAATCTTGACCCACTGAAGAAAAGACCTGACCATCAAAGAAAAAACTGGATCCACCCAAGAAAAGACTTGACCCATTAAAAAGATTTGACTCACTGAAGAAAAGACTTTACCCACTCAAGAAAAAGACTTGACTTGCTTAAGAAAAGACTTAACTTGCTCAAGAAAAGACTTGACCCACTAAAAAAGATTTGACTCACTGAAGAAAAAAACCTGACCCATTCAAGAAAAAAACTTGACCCACAGAAGAAAACACCTGATCGGCTCAAGAAAAGACTTGACCCACTCAAGAAGATACTTTACCCATTCAGAGGCAGACTTGACCCGTTTCACCACAAATTCGTATCTAAACTCCCATCTGGCGCCAAATCTAAAACATTCGAACCTACCGTGACTTGCCGCGGTTTCCGTTCCAAGTAAATTGCGGGCTTCCGGAACTTATCATGTTCTTCATCCACTCGTTTCATCACAAACGTCGAATAACTCAGAGTCATCGGGATGATTTCGCCTTTCACTTCTCCCTTCAAAGTAAGTCGAACTCCAAAGCGGGCAGATTTCGGGATCTTTGACACATTTCCCGTGGATTCCAACAATAGCTCATCTGCACCGTGATCTTTTATCTTCCACGGTCCCTCCTCGCCTGAAATACCAAAATGTTAACTTCCCTCCAAACTGTAAAAAAAAATCTCAATGCCTCAGCCATGGCGTACCTTTCAAATAAACCTTAAAATCCACCGATCCTTCCATGGGCAGGTAAAGACGTTTCCTTGGGCTTCGAAGCAGTCGACTGATCGTGGTGGCGTCATCCTTGCACGGTGCACAAACGCCGACCAATGAACTCGGATCTTCGGACATAAACACAACGTTGTTGACTTGGAACTGGCAGTAGTACGAAACCTAACGTGGCGTGAAATTAACCGATTATCTTTTTTTTGTCCAAGTCAAGTTTTTCCCTAATTGCGTCAAGTGTTCTCTTATAGGTCAACTGTTTTTCTTTGTAGGAATAGCGCGGTAATGCCAAGATTTCGAAAGAGGAAAGCGTCGTATACGCTAAAAACAAGTAATTTCATGACATTTCCGCAAAAACCCGAATTTGGGTCAAGTTTTGCTCTCCATGGGTCAAGTGTTTCTCTCGACCAAAAATCGAATAAATCTTAAAACTATGTCCATGCTAACTTATCGGTTGACATAATTTTTGACTATGCCCAATTTTTTACCTTGAGTCAAGTGTTTCCCTAATGTTTAAACTTACATTAGAGCATTTCTCGTTGAATTTCTTCTCAAAATCCCCGATTCTTTTGCTCAATGTGTCTTTAAATTCGCTTGGAATGCTTTGCAAAAAGTCGTTCTTGCTAATGTCAAAGTTGGAGGTATTTCTAGAAAAAATATTGAAGAAACATCAAAAAAATCAAAAAAAAACCATTAAAAAGCAACTTACAATCCGTCCTTCACAGTGGGAAGAACGAAGTAACTCTCGCAAATGTCCAATGGAATCTATAAATCACAACATTGAGTGACTCAATTTTCCCCAATTTCCCTTACCTGTCTCTCTAATTTATCTACACAGAATGTTTCCGTGGGTTCCAAGCGATTCGCCGGCTTCTGAATCACTTGTGTTACGAGGGCCACGTCAACCGTTGCTGCTGAGCCGATCAGCATGCAGAGAATATAAAGATCCGCAAAAACAGCGACCATTTTTGGTAGGAAAATTGAAGAAAAATGAGAATGGAAAATTTTCAATTTGAAAATTTTCAATTTGAAAAAGTAAGACAAATTTTTTTTTACTTTCTTCTTTTTTGGGTTAAGTTTTCTCCCTACGAAAAGAGTTTTCCCGTAATGAGCCAAGACTTTGTTTTATGGGTCAAGTCTCCCTTTCAAAAAACAGACCTCCATTTTATATATAAATAGGAAAAGTGCTTTTAGGATATCCCTTTCGATTGGTCAAGAGCTTTTATTGCCAAAAAACTTTTATTGTCTTTTTATTGTTAAGTGTTCACCCTGATGAGTCAAGTGTTCCTTTTATGGGTCAAGTCTCTGTTTTAAATTGCCAGGACTTCTTTTTATGAAGCTGCAGAATTGCTTTTAAGACATCTCTTCGAGTAACGCAATTGTCGTTTTCATAATATTCAAGCTCTCCTAATAAGTCAAGTCTTCCTTTAATGGGTCAAGTCTCTCTTTCAAAAGCCAGGATTTCCTTTTATGGAACTGCTTTTAAGATATGCCTTTGAGTGAGCCCAGTGTCCTTTTCATAACATCCAAACAATTTCCTAATGAGTCATGTCTCTCTTTTATGGGCCAAGTCTCTCTTTCAAATTGCCAAGCCTTTTATTTTTGAGATTTTCAAATTCACATTTCGTAAAAAAATCAAAAGAATACAAAGTAAAATTTTATTCGTTTTTGATTACAGTCTTATTTACACTGAAAGTTTCTCGATATCTCCAGTGGTTTGCCATATTTTCCTTTGGAATCGCAAATTTTTGCTTGATCCAATACGCTGAGGTGACTGACAGCAGATCGCGGAAGAAGTTTGTCAAGCAACAACAATGCAGCTCGGTTTCTCGGATTATAAAGCACCTGCAGCCCTTTGTCATATCCGCAATGTCCCAATTGGTATGCGAGCAGTGGACCAACTGCTTATTGTTGAAGGCCAAAGAGACGGGAGACATTGTATACGATGAATTCTGATACTGGAAATAGTTGTGGGCTATAGGGTTGATTGTGGCTAAAAATAAAAAAATGTAAGAGTCAAGTGTTCCTCTATTGAATCAAGTGTTTCGTTTTGAAATCAATTTTTCAACAATGTGTCAAGTGTTCCTCTATTGAGTCAATTGTTTCGTTTTGGGGATCAATTTTCCCACAATGTGTCAAGTGTTCCGCTAGAGGCTAAATTTTCCCTTTTGGGTCATGTTTTTCTTTTTCGATCAAAATTTCTCCCCTTTGAGACAAGTCTTCTCTTTTTTGCAAAACCGTTCCCTTTTAGGGTCAAAAGTTTCTTCTGTGGGTCAGGTGTTCGTCCTACAATTCAACGTTACTTTTTACAATCATTCATTTTCCTTCGAGTCAAATCTTTTCTTTATTAATCATCTCTACTTCTCATGGGTCAAGCCTTCTCCTAACGAGGCAACTTTTCCTCCTACGGGTTAAATCTCGTTAAATCTCCCACTAATGGGTCAACTGTTCCGCTCGTACTCAAAAAAAAGGTCCGTTTTGGCCAAAAAAAAATTCAAGACTTACCAATTTTTATTATTGACATATTCGCCAAACTGAGATGAAAATATCCCAACAAGCTGTCAAAATGCAAGTTTTTGTCCATCAGGTCGGCTCGTTGAATAAGTACATCTTCCGCATATGGTACTTCGTCAGGAAATGCCTGAAAAACATTTTCGGCTTGCTGCGGGTTCAACGTGCTTCAACTTACATCAAAATTTGGATACGATTGACTATATAAACCAAATTTTTCGGCATATTCGCAGTCACCCGTCATGTGAAACAAATTTCCACCCTTCAGAAACTCCCGATTGCATGGCTTATCGGGTGTCGCGAGGCAACAATAAGTGCATTTGCCATTGCTGAAAAAAACAAAGTAGAAAATGCTTCCAAAAGAATTAATTGCCATGCAAAAAATGCCTTTAGCACAGTGCGTTTCACCTTTTTGGCGCAAGTTTTCGCACCGTGCATCAAAATCATAGTTTTGTAAGATTTATTGTGGTGTTTTCCATACAAGAGAAGTGCGCCGAGTAGTTTCTTAAAATTTCGCACATAAATTGGACCCAGGCCACATATTAATTCCTAAAAATTTTAGCTTGCGCTTTGCAAGGAGTTCCGAGATACTCAACAATCTTTTCGGCCGAGAGAGCACGCGAAACGCGGAGAGCGGTCAGAGAAAAAACACTTTTTAGGCCCTATCTTCGCCAGTCTCGCGCGGAAACAACTAATTTTTTTTAAAAACATAACTCTCTATGGTAGAAATCGGCACGAGACCTTTCATTCCAAAATTTGCAAAGAAGGTGCCTCATTTTCTCCAACTTTCGACCCAAAAAATCAGAAGTTTCTGCAAACCGCGACATAAAAGTCTCGCATATGCCTTAGAACAGCTTATTCTAAATGTGTGCCAAGTTTCGTCACAATCTATGCATCGGATTTGGGGCACTTTCCCTGTAAATATTTTTATAGACTTCGGAATTTGCCCTTCTCGAAGAGGGTCGTTATTTATTTGGACAGTCTAATATATTTATGCCAGATTTCTAGCTCGCGCTACGCGGAAACAATCGAGATTTTTACTTTTCTTGCCAAAAAATTGTAATTCAAGGGCTTGGCAACCTATCATATCCTTTTTATCACTTCAAACCTACATCTGTCGAAAGAGCCTCACAAACTAGTCTAGCCACTGCTTTCTTTAGCTTCTACATTCCATTTACACGTGGACTAACGCAATTTATAGTTTTTGTCTCAAAAACAAACATACTCTAGATACCAATCCGCTTCCTTCTCTGCATTCAGCCTCCAACAAGCCCGATCCGGGAAATTTACCATCGTTCGGGCCGTAAGATTGTTCGATTTGAGTTGACAGAACCCAAAATGGCCTGTTTTTGTTGTGGGAGTGTGCGACGGCCCCTCATCGCATTGCGTTTTCTGAAAATAAAAAAAAAATTTGGATCACAAATTTCGCAAAAACTTAAATTTTCAACCAAATCACAAAAGAATTCAAATTATTCCGAGGTGCGCCCACGTTTTTGATTCAAATTCTCAAAATTCCACCTACCGTAATCTGTGTGAGGGTTGCGTTGTCCAAAACTTCGTTGTCGAAAGCTGCATCGCACTGGGGATCGGTGTCGGTCGGTTTACACAAGCAAACAATCACTGTGAGATGAGTGCCCATGAAGCCTTCTTTTTGACTGCCCAGCAGTGTGACCACTTCCAAGTCGCATTTTTTCAACTTTGGTTCCAGTCCAGAAGCGGGTGTGAGAATTTGAACGCCATTAATACTTTCTGAAAAGAAAACGTTTCATTGAGAGGAAAACTTGACTCATTGAGAAAACAGCTGACCTACTGAGCGAAGGACTTTTCCAACCGACAGAAAGACTTGACCCGCAGAAAAAAAAGGCTTGACCGACTTAAGAAAGGATTTGGTTCACTGAAGGAAAGACTTGACACACTCCAGAAAAGACTTGACCCAAAACAATAAATCACTTGACCCATTCAAGAAAAGACTTGACCCATTCAAGAAAAGACTTGACCCATTCAAGAAACGACTTGACCCACCCAAGAAAAGACATGACCTACTGAGGAAAAGGCCTGACCATCAAAGAAAAAACCGGCTCCACACACAAAAAGACTTGACCCACTAAAGAAAAGACTTGACCCATCCTTTTGACTTACTTAGAATTCCTTCACTGCTTCCATTGAGAAAATAAATCCTTCCGCATAAAAAGTTTGGCACGTTGCCCACAAGCAACTCAACAAACGTCGTTATGCAAGAAAACAAGTAGCGGCCAACCCACTCCGAAAGCCTGACATGTCCCTCCTGCTTCACAAAGACTGTCTCTGAAGCTCGTCGAGTCGACCAAAGAAACGGGAAGGGATCGTCCGGACAAAAAAATAAATGCATCTGAAAATATTTTTAAAAAAATTGTTGTGAAAGCAAGGGGTAAGAAAGAGGAAAAGCGGATTTGACCATGGGTCGGTCAACATGACTGTTTTACAAGTCAGGTTGCTCAATTGACCGGTCAATTAGATTATTTGACCGATCATTTTCCCCAACTCGACCGGTCAACTTGCTAACCAGAACTGTGATTTTGCCCAAATCGGCTGGTCAACTTGCTAATTTGACCACTCATTTTTCTCAGTTCGGTCGGTCACCTTGCTAATTTGACCACTCAAATTACCCAGCTGGGCCGGTCAACTTGCTAATTTTACCGGCCATATTGCCCGGCTAAACTGGTCAACTTGCTAATCTGACCACTCATTTTTCTTAGCTCGGCCGGTCAACTTGCTAATTTGACCACTCATATTACCCAGCTCGACCGGTCAACTTGCTAATTTGACCGGTCATATTGCCCGGCTAAACTGGTCAACTTGCTAATTTGACCGGTAAATTTGCCAAACTGAACCGCTAATTTGATCTATCTCTTGCCCCAGCTCGACCGGCCAACTATCCTATTTTACCTATCATCTTGGTAATTTCGACAAGTCAACTTGCTAATTTGGCCATTTATTTTTCTCTGCTGGACCGGTAAACTGTCTAATTTGATCTATGCTGGTCCCTAACTTGGCAGATCGACATGACTTTTAGCAGTCGTTGACCTGTCAAAATTTTCCGATCAAATTGCTAATCTGACCTCTCATCTTGGAAAATTCGACCGGTCAACTTTCTAGTGTGGCCGGTCGTGTTGCCTGATCAAACCGTTCGAGGCTCGTCAAAGCGATATCATCAAGATTCGATCTACAAGCCCTCTTACCACTATTTTCGGCGGATCCCGGTACAGCTCCAATATCGGTTCCCATTCAGTGCACTTAATGTCCCCCTCCCAAGTCTCAAAGGTGACATAATCAAGGTTAAGCGGCCAACGGCCATGACGCTGTTCGCCCAGCTCCAGTGTGAGTGTTACGCCGGACCCCAGACCCTCTGCCATGTTCGCGCCGTGCGTCGTGGCTTCCAACACGACCTCGTCGTGGGTGAAGTTCACCGGATACCGTACACCATGTTCTCCTGCGGAACAGTCGGATTATACGAAGGTGGCGGACTCACCTTTGGTCTGAATGGTAAATCCCACGCTTCCATTGCCTCGTATGCAGAGATTTTGGAGGGCAGTGTTCAACATTAGGTTAATTTCGGTGGCATTCTCCTTGCACAGTGCGCAAGCGGCGAGAAGGGAGCTGACGTCCGGCGACATGAATACGACATTGTTTAGTTGGAATTGGCAGTAAAAGTCGAACTGAAATCAGGGAAGATTGAAATAGAATCGCTTCCACAAGCTATGAGTCATGTGTTCCTCCTATGAGTCAAGTGTTCCCTTTTTGAGCCATGTGTTTTTCTAGCGGTTAAATTGTGAGGACTGTTCAAAAAATACATATTCCCATTGATTTATGCTTGTCCACCACTAATCTCCCTCTGTTTTACCATATCACAAATCTTACGACATTCAAGTCAAGTCTTTCCCTCTCGACTCAAGTCTTTCCTTGCTACATTTTATTGATATGACCTTTTTAGGGCTTTCAAAATTGCTTTAGAGTCATAAAAACACCAAAGGCCACTTTAAGCCAAGTGTTCCCCTTCATGTGTCAAGTGTTTTCCTCATGTGTCAAGTGTTACCCTGTTAGTGCAAAAAATCCCTAACGGTTGTTTGACCTGATTCTTAGCATTAACAAATACCACGAAAAGTATTCAGATGCGTCGAGACTTGCCGTCACATCGGAAACTCACCCTGTCACATATAGCTGTATGATCTTTATTAAATTTTTTTTTGAATTTTTTGATTCGTTGCTTCATGTCAGATCGTTCAGCAAATGGAATCGTCTCTACATATTTACCTTCTGCGACGTCGAAATTGGCGGCATTTCTGAAAATCAAAATATTTAAAAATTAAAAAGTAAAAGCTCACAAATGTTGCTCAAGGTCGTCGTATTGCATATACGTCACGCAAGAATTTAGCCTCAACGGAATCTAAAAATAGTATTTCAAGTATGGGACATAATTTTTTTATTTTCCTCACCAATCTCCCCCTATGATCTGGACAGAAAGTTTTTGTATATTCTAGACGATTCACCGGCATCTGGATGACTTCATTCATCTTCTCCGGCCCGATACTTGCTGCTGAGACAATCAAAAGAAGGCGACAAAAATAGACGGCGACGACCGCCATTTTTGGTAAAAGAATAAAGTGAGAGAATAAAAAAAAGTGAGATTTTTTCAAAAAAATGAAAAAAGAATCAAAAAATTTTTTTGAAATTTCAAAATTTTAAGCCTTCAATTTAAATTAGGCTCATACCACACCGTCCGCAAAGTCGTTGGAGTGATTTCTGCGATACGCACTGTGCGAAAACAAAAGTTGACTTTGTACTGTGCTATTTCTTGCTTTTTGCACGGTGCAAAAGGCGTTTTTCTGGTGTCGCTCGACTTTTTGTGCACAGTGCAAGCCGCCGAGATCACTCCAACGACTTTGTAAACAAACTCGCATTTAAAATTTTTTATTGAATACGCGGGATTCTTAGTTTTCGCTTTACACAAAATACTAGTTCGTCCGGACGTCGCTAGAGCGATCTTTGGTGCTTGCACTGTGCAAGAAAAAAGTCAGGGTGTGCGAGCGACAGCCGAAAAAAGCCTATTGCACGGTGCAAAAAGCAAGAAATTGCACAGTGCAAAGTGAACTTTTGTTTTCACAGTGCACATCGCAGAAAATACTACAGCGACTTTACGGACAGACTATTATAGTACCAAGAATTTTATAACAAAAAAATACATTTTTTCCAGTATGTTTGACGGGAAATTTCTCGTTTCTCACAAAAAATGAAATCTTTTCCCCATAAGATTTGCAAAGAGACAGCCGAAAAAAATTTCTCTGCCTTTCCGACCCTCTCTCCTCGTTTCAACCGCTCTCTTGCCATAACCTTTCTCTTTATTCGTCAGGAATCACTGTTCGATTTACAGCCAAGGTCTCGCGATAACTCCAAAGACTTAGCGACTCGTCGATCGTAGCTTTACGATGATGGGTCACAAATTTCCTTGAGATTAGCTCCAACGCCGGTTGGATGGAGCCGTTCGTGCAGCAGCAGTTCAACTCGGTTTCGTCGACCACAAAACATCGACAGCCAATCAGGAGGTCCGCCATCGTCCATTTGGAGTAGGCGCAGAGGTACAGCCGTTGGTTGTTGAAGATCAGGAGATCCGGGGATATTTTATAGTACGATAAACCCGAAACACGTTTCGCACGTTTGGAATAGGCGTGTGCAACCGGGTTGACAGTGGCTGAAAATCGGGAAAAAGATCACAAATGTCGTCCAATAGCTATTTTCTTCATTTTGGTTCACCGTAGCTATTTTGAGTCAACTGTTCCCCACTGGTGTGTCATGTTTCCCTCATTGAGTCAACTCTTTCCCTTGTTGATCAAGAATGCTGTCTGTATTGGTAAATTTCCTCCTTTTAGACCACGTGTTTTCATTATCCCCTAACATGTCATCTTTTCCCTTTATGTGTCAAGTCTTCCTTTTGTGTCAAGTCCTTTACGCACTAAATTTTCTTTTTTTAGACTACACGTCAAGTCTTCCCTCCCACACAAAATGTTCTCTCTTGTCACTATGGGTCAAGTCTTTCCCCCCTTTTGAATCAAGTGTTTCCTCAACGAGTCAAGTGTTTCCCTAATGAGTCAAGTATTCCTCAACCGCTACTTTTGAACTCACCCATCTTTTTCATTAACATAGTTGTCAAATTGATCTGAAAATATCCCATCAGTTCCTCGAATGCTAAGCTGGAATCCATCAAGTCGCCGCGCGGGAAAATGACTTCTTCGGCATACGGTAATTCTTCGGGGAGACGCTAAAAAATTGACAACAATCATCTTAAACACCAAACGCTTCAATTTTGCTTATTATTCCAATAAACTTACATAAACATTCGCTGTCCTTTTCGGCGGCCCAAACTTTCTGTAAAAACCGCACTCCCAAAAAATACCGAAAAACCGTCCGCCTCGCCGAAACTCCAAGTTGCACGACGTGGAGGGGTTGGCAAAACAGCAAAAATAGCATTTGCCGTCACTGAAAAAAAAATAAATCAATGTTTTAATTCTCAAAATTAATTTTATGGCCCCTAAACTCACAAAAATAAAAAATTGGCGAGAATATCGTGATTTAGCCCATTGCACGCCGAACGTGTGCTTTCTACAACAGTCTCCGCCGTGAACTCCGTTGGGGAGAGCGTGCAAAACCCAAAGAAACCGGTCTTTGTAGCAGAGCTATTCAGCGGTCCTACTTCACACATGGTTCGCTGAAAATAAAAGAAAACAGCTGTTAGTGAGCCGTAGCCAACACAAAAAAGAGGTGTAGCTAAAATTTTCAACCTTTCTTTTGATAAGGGTCATGTCTTTCTCTCGTGAGTCAAGTCTTTCTCTCATAAGTCAAGGTCAAAGTGATAGTCACACGAGGCAAGTATTTCCCTCACAGTCTATCCGTTAGACATGGCTGCGGCCCGGGTCGGCCCGGTGTTTGGGCCGGGCCACAGAAAATTTAAAAACGGCCCAAGGTCGGCCGAACTTTTTTGGCCCGGCCCGCGGGCCGTCGTGGCCCGGAACCAGCCCGTAAAAACAAAAATTTTGAGTCTCAAAGCGCAATTTGGGGTAGCAAACAAAAATAGAGTGTCAAAACCCCATCAGACAGGCAGAGAAAGCATACAAAACTATATACGATCATTTTAAAAAACTTTTCCAACAAATTTTGTATCCTATCTTGGTAATTTTGTGTGTTCCCGGCAACTTGAAAAAAAAGGGGCGAAGAAAATTTGAAACGGGCCGAGCCCGGAGCCATTTCCATTTGGGACAAGTCTTTCGTTTATGGGTTCATGGGCCAGGTCGATCTCTTAAATGAAAAAATCTCGTGTCTGTTTAGCTATTATACTCATGCGTCAAGTGTTCCTCTGACGGATCAAGTCTCCCTTTCATAAAACAATTCCTCAAGTGTTCTCCCATGAGTGAAAACTTGCTCCCATGAGCAAGTGTTAAATTTATGGGTCAAGTCTTTCTCTCCGTCAATACCTACCGGAATTTTGTCCATAGTTGCCTGATCCAGCGGATTCATTTTGAAGTCGTCATCGCATTCAGGATTCTCATGACTTGGCCTGCACAAGCACAGAATCATTGTCGTACGTTTTTTCAAGAAGGCGAGTTTACCATCATCTATAATACTCTCCGAATACCAGAATCCAACCGCTCCCAAGTTACATTTGTCAACCGTTGAAGTCGCATTCGTGAATTTAGCGATAATATAGGCGCCGGCAATGTCGTCTGAAACATAGAAATGGGTCAGGAAAACGGATCTCAGGCAAAAAAATTGAAAAAGATTTGCTCCGCCCAGAAAAAGACTTATCAGATCTAAAAAAAGATATGACCCATTCAAAAAAGCCTGATCCAGTCAAGGAAAGACTTGACCCAGACAAGAAAAGTCCAACCAAGAGAAGGAAAGACTGGACTGGGCGAGCGACAGACTTGACCTCGTTAAGGTAACCAATGACCCAGTCAAAGAAAGACATGACCCATTCAACAAAAAAGAGAGACTTGACATAGACCGGGAAACACTAATCGCAGCAAGGGAAAGACTTGCCCCACACAGAAAAAAACTTGTCCCATCCAGATAACGCCTTGACCCGGACACGAAAAGAACCGATCATTTAAAGAAAAGGCTTAATTCAGCCAGAGAAAGACTTGTCCCGGACAGAGAAAGACTTGGCGCACACAGGGAAAGACTTGGCACACACAGGGAAAGACTTGGCTCACTTAGCGGAATACTTGACCCATCTTTCCCCCCACTTACCAATAACTCCTCCACTCGTCCCATTCAGGAAATACAGACGTCCGCACAGCGAATTCAATTTATCGTCAAACGCAGCCACATAAACATACTTGCAATACAACAAATAGGTGCCAGCGTCGTTCGTCAATCGAAGGTATCCGTCATGTTTCTCAAACAAAAACCTCTCCGAAGCTATTCGGGGCACCCACAACATTGGAATCGCGTCCGACGTGCAGTAAGCGGTTATCATCTGGAAAAAAAACTTGTTTTAGAACCAAAATTTTTTGTGGAAATTGTTAAAAATTAAATTTTTTGAAGAAAAATACAATTTTTTGAAAAAAAAAATCAAAAATTCATTTTTCCGCTAACAAGGAAAGTACCCCAAGTGCAATGCTCAGATTTTCTTTAAATTTTGCACACACGTCAGGTTTACACCACATATCAATTCTGGAAAATTTTAGCTCGCGCTTTGCATATATTAAACTATCTTTGTGGCCGAGGGAGCACAGGAAACGTGGAGAGCGGTTAGAAAGGAAAACACTTTTTGGCCATAACTTTGCCAATTTCGTGAGGAACAAATAATTTTTTTGTGGAAACATTACCCTCTATGGTAGAAATTTTGATATGAAACTTTTCATACCAAAATTTGCAAAAAAATTGTCGCATTTTAGCCAACTTTCGATATAGAAATGTCGGTCGTTTCTGCAAAGCGCGATCGAAAAATCTCGGATGTCTTGGAAAAAATGATTCTAAATTTGTCCCAAATTTCATCCAAATCTGAGGGTCGGACTTCGAATTTTTACGATTTTTTGCGATTTTTTTTGTGAAATTCCCCAAAATGCGATAAAAAATCCAAAAATTCGAAAAACCAAAAAAAAAATTTCACAATAAATCGACCTACCGTAATCTCACGAGGCATTCGTTCAAAATGAAAATTTATTTCCTTTTGCGTGCAAGTCCGGTCCACATCGTCCCAAAAAGTCTCATAAGTCAAATTCATCGGGAAATAGCCATCCCTTTCCAGGCCCATCTTCAAGTTTAGGCGAACGGCAAAGTGGTTTTGATCGGTTAAAACTTTATTAATAACCGCGGCCTGCAGCAAAACCTTGTCCTTGGTGTAGGTAATTGGCCAGGTGTGACCGTGGTCGTCTAAAAAGTTTAAAAAAATTTTAAAAAACATTTTTAAATAACAAAAACAAAAAAATTTGAATTTTCGGTCAAAAAAACGTCAAAATTCAAAAAAAATCCGAAAAAATTGGCCAAAAATTTCAAAATGAAAAAATATCGGCAGGGAGTAAGTACCCCAAGTGCGACGCTCAGACTTTGATGAAACTTGACGCAAATTTAAAATACTTTTTTGCAAGACAAAAGCAAGACTTCTAGCTCGCGCTTTGCAGAAACGACCAAGTTTCTTAGGGCGAAAGTTGGAAAAATGCAACATTTTTCTGCGAATTTTGGCACAAAAAGTTTCATGTTTATTTCTACGGCTAATGCACGGTGAATAAATGAAGATTATCAATAACTGGCAAAATTATGCCCAAAAACCGTTTTTTCTCTCTGACCGCTCTCCGCGTTTCGCGTACTCTCTCGGCCGCAAAGATCGTTGAATATCTCGGCTCTCCCTGCAAAGCGCAAGCTAAAATTTTCGGGGATTGATATGCGATAAAATTCTGTTCTCAATATTTTCCAAGTTTCTCAAAAACCCGCGACAAAAAACCAAACGGAATGCCAAAAAGTGGCGGGAAAATCTATTTTTGAATCTTCAAATCTCCAAAAACTCAATGAAAAAATTTGAGTAATATATTTAGAAATTCTACGCATTTTTTTACATTTTTCTGCAAAAAATCGTTTTTTTTTTTGATTGTTTCTCAAAAAATTACCTTTATTTTTGATTTTGAACTCCACAAATCCTTCAGCAGGTAGGAAAAGCCCGGTTGTCGGAGCCGTAAGAATTTTATTGACCTCCCTTCCATTCTTCGCGCAAGATGCGCACACGGCCAGAAGGGAACTGTTCAGCCCGCTCCAAAACACCACATCATTTAATTCGAATTGACAATAAAATCGTACAAAGGCCTGAAAAAAGGTCTTTAGAGCGACTTCTAAGTTAAACATTTTTTATTTGAGGATAAAAAAAACATTAATTATGAGAAAAATGAACAAAAAAAATATTTTTGCAATTTTTGGGTCAAGTGTTTTTCCCAAACAAAAAATCTCCGAATTTGAGGCCAATTTTATGCAAATTTGGCGAAAATTTTAATTGAAATACCCTAAAAAAATTTTTAAGCTCGCGTTTTGCAGAAATTTTTGAGATTTTTAAAATAAGAACGCAAAAACTTTTAATTTCCAAAAAAAAAATTTGGTTTAAAGTGCCAGAACAGCTACTTTTAAATTGCCCGTTTTACGGCGTGTGAAACGAAATGTCCAAAAAGTTTTTTTTGTCCTGCAGCGATAACAAAGGCGGCAAATAGTAAAATAATTATTGGTAAGCATGTATTATGTCACCATTATTTTTTCCGTTGTTAATGGTACTTTAGACAAAGAAAATTTTTGGACATTTCGTTTCCACGCCGTAAAAAGTGCGGTACAAAAGTAGTTGTACTGCACGTCAAATTGAGAAAAGAACTCTTCAAATTTACTTTTCGTCCTAAGCTTTTTCGGAAAAAATTATATTAAAATTTAAGATTTTTTTATTGCAAAAATAAATAATAAAAATCCCAAAATCAAAATTAATACTCACATTTTGTGCACACAGTTTTTCATGTATTTGGTTGAATTTCTGATCAAAGCCTTTTATTCGGTCGTGCATGTCAGACCTCATACCCGAAGGCAGCTCCTTCACAAACTCTTCAGCGCTCTTATCGAAATTAGAAGTCCGTCTGAAAAGAACTTTAACAATTAATATATAATTAATATAAGAAATATAAAAAATTTTATTAAAAAAAAAATTTTATTATCATGTTTTATTCTGTGACCACCCTTATATCATTTTATTAATAAAAAAATTTTTTTAGAAAAAATCAAAAAAAATTGAATAAAACAAATTTTTTAACTGAAAAATCGGAAAATTAGGGGAAAATTGACTGAAAAATCGGAAAATTAGGGGAAAATTGACTGAAAAATCGGAAAATTCGGCAAAAAAATTCTTTTTTAATTAAAAAAATTTAAAATATAGAAAAATTAGATTAGAAAAACTTATAATTCCTTTTCGGCGTCGCTGAATGCGAGAAAAGATCGGCAAGAACTTAGCTCCAAAGGGATCTAAAAAAAGAATATATTTTTATTCAAAAAATTACTTTTCTTTTCCTTTGATCCAAGCAATATTTTTTCGTGCCTTCCAAACGATTCACTGGCTTCCGAAGTTCTCGTTTTAGACTCGCCACATCTACAGTTGCTGCTGTGATGATCAAAACGGAGAGGACGACGAAATTCTGAAGAACCGCCATTTCTGGTAATAAAATTGAGAGAAAATGAAGTGAAAATGAAAAGAATCAGACATTTTATATAAAAAAAAGAGAAAAGTTGAAATTTTTATGAAAACTGGAAAAAATCAAAAAAAAATTAAAATTTTTGATACACAACCTAGCTACTCCTCTAATAATAACTTTAAACCACTCCAACATTCCCTCAGAAACGTTCACCATTTACTGATTACCTTAAAATTCAAAAAACTGACCATGTACAATATAAAATAATGTTAGAAACAGTAGAAACAGCTACAAAATACAATTAGAACCTATTCCTACAGTACTGAGAGGACGAAAATTACACAGGATATTAAGTATGGAGTAAAAAATTTGGTATTTCAGACTAAAATCTAGAAACATTGCAAAATATTGGAGAAAAATAGCTAAAACATGATAAAAAATTGTTGAATAGTCACTAGAACCGTACGAAAATTATTGCAAATTGTGGTAAAATGAAGAAGAAGTCATGCCACATCAAAAAAGATTGTGTTAGGACTCCACAGCCTCCTTGGGAACCAACATTCCATTTTTGAAAAACAACGGAAACACTGCTGGTTTGGTGCCCCAAATCGAATCGCATTGAGGACATCTGAGAGGATCAAACACTGATTCCGAATAACACTCGTCTTTGCACTTGGAACAGAGGATAATGTCATTGCAATAGACACAAACGACCATTTCTTGACGGAACTTGCAGCAGATCATGCATTCCGGCTGACTTCGTGCTTGTTTCAGCGTTCTGAAACCAAAAAAAAGGCTAGACAAAGCCGTAGACAACACAACGAACTCAAATTCCAAATTCGACCTCTTTCATTACTACTCATTTTCAAAAAATTTATACCTAAATTATCAAGGATAAAATAATAAATATCGCAATTAGGAAAAATTAAGGCTAAACCACAGACAATATGCAACTGCCATGCTATATTGAAAAAATTCAAATCAGTTCAAGCTTATCAAACAAAAAAATCGCCACCTTGTTCCATCACTGATGTCCAAAGTAATATCGCTTCAAAAAAATTTTTTGCGTCAGAAACCCATGGAAAACAATCCTAAAAGAAGCAATATCCACTGGTCTATCTCACTGAGCTAAAATCCTTGACTTCCGACCCCGTAAGCGGCCATAATAGTGATAGTACTCATGCCCATCTAGAAGAAACAAGGTCTCAACACAGTTTCCTTCAAACATTGCTGAATTGTACCTAAAACCCTAGAAAACACAAATCAAAGCAACTGACTTCAACATGACACCATATTTGCCACATTCCGCAAGATTCTGGCCAATCTTCTCCATCTTTTCCAAAATACAAAGTTGAAGCCAAACCATTTTGATCCTTGTCCACAAATCGAAAAAATAGCAATTCTTTTTGCGATATTCAGCCGCAGTCCAAGCCAGAGAGAAGCTCTTGGCTTCATCAAACAGCTTCTCATGGAGAGTTCGCTCGCGAATCATATAAAATCTGTTCGGGTTGGGAGTGTGGTTATTCATGACGTCCTCAACATCTGAACCGTCCGAGTCCACGTCGATTAGGACCTCACCGTCTTCAGTAGTTCGACTTGGGAGAAATTCGCGCGAATGGACGGACCCCATAGCTAAAATACGCCAAAAATTATATCGGAAGATCATGGATAATATAACTTGATGTCACAAGCGCGGGAAAATGGCGTAATACACTCTTATAAGCAAGATTCGCACGCAGTAAACACTCATCCGACTCAACATTGCACTTCTCTCCAAAGAAATTGCAAGATGGCGCGAGAAACTGTGCGTTTTTCAAAAGCGACATGTTATACGATCAAGCATTTCCATCTTTTTTACTTCTTATTTTTGTCGCTCTCAAATTATGCAAATTTTTGTCGCCATCGATCTAACTTTGCAAATGACACCCTTTCTCGTTGCTGAACACCCTCACGACCGGTCGATCCAACGGACTTCCGGTTAGCGATCTGGATAGGCAAGTGTAATATAATTTTCTCTTAAAAGCCTGTTAAAGTTTTAAGTGAAATGTGTATGAGAAGTCGGAATCGTGAGAGTCATTTATTTTGCACCGCTATCGAGACCATGGTAGGGCCTAACGAAGATTGTGCCCTCAAAGAAGCCGCCGAAAGTTTGTCCCAGCTGATTCTGACTGCGCAGTCCGCTTCTTTGCTCAACGTGGGACGTAAAAAGAATGCAACGCTCTTCACCCAGGTTTGTTATGACTTATTTTTGCTGAATTTTGAGTTTAGAAGACCCAGCGTGACCGTAGTACGCTTTCGGAGCAGTCAGCTCTGAAGTCCTCTAGAGCAACAGTAGAGGATGAAGAAGAAAAGAATCGACAAGATTTAATCGCTTGCAACGAAATTCTCGACAAATTCAAGGTATGCGCTGTTCATTTTCTTCTGCTTTTTAGGCAGAAATTGAGCTTTTGCAGTAGGATTTGATCCGATGTCTAGTATAATATAAATTTTTCTTTGAGATATCCGTAATCTCATGAAGAATGGCTTTAGAAGAGAGATTAAAGTCTGTTTACTGCATTTAGATAGTTCTTTGCCAATTTTGAGCTTGAGTATAATAATTTTTAATTGATTTTTTCAGATAGGCTCAAAGTCCTCAAGTGGCGGCTCTAAATATTCTGCCTTGAAGAAAATAGCATCTGGCGGGTTTTCTTCAGTCTTTTTGGGTCATTCAAAGACCTTTCCAGACACAGAAGTTGCCATTAAAAGGGTCAACATCGACAAGGATGGTGGCCTAAAGGAGCAACTGGTATTTGAAGCCGAATTGTTGAATAGATTGGGCAAAAACAAGTACACAGTGGAGCTAATAGACTCTGAGGTAATGGAGAACGATTTGTTCTTGGTGCTGGAGCTGGGTACGGAAGCTTTTATCGATTATTTATGCAAATATCAGAGAGATCGGAGCTACATTGAACACAAATTTATCCGAAGGTACTTCCGTCAGATGGTCCGTGCTTGTGAATTCATCCATTTTCAAGGTGAGGAGGGTGTGGACTTTGAGTTTAAAGACTTTTTAGAGGCTAATTTTGGACTTTAACTTGGAAAATTGAGATTTTTCGAAGAATTTTGTATTATTCATGATGATTTTAGTAAAAAAGTTTGATTTTTATGATACTAAGGCCGTGATTGTCGATCTTGTATAAATATTGGTCGAATATTTTTATTTTAGACCTGATAAGTCGTGATTTTTTATATTATCCATGATGATTTTTTTTTAAATGCCATTTTACGTCAAAATATTGATCTGTTTTCTTTCAGATATTGTCCATTGCGACATAAAAGGCGATAACTTTATCCGAATGCCCTCGGGTCGACTGAAATTGGTCGACTTTGGGTGTGCCGTTCTAATGGGAGCAATGAATGAAGGCGTATATAGAACACGGAAGCTCGGCACAAAGCATTATATGTCTCCAGAGTACGTGAAACGCGCCTACGCTTCACGAGCGTTGGATGTGTGGTCATTGGGATGTATTTTGTATGATATTATCCATGAGAGAACACCCTTTGACTCCGCAAAAGACGTAAAGGCAGCGATTTTGGAGAAAGAGCCTGACATTTCCTTGGTCAGCGATGATGACATGGCTCATGTGTTGAGTGTAGGTCGATTTTATTTTAATTTTAGAGCTTTATTTCGGGGGTTGACATCAAATTTTTTAGATTTTTTAGCTTGATGTCTAAAGTAATATAATTTTGATTAATTTTTAGCTGACTTTTGAACGAGATCACAAGGAACGAGTCTCTTGTCGACAACTGACCCAAGAGCGATATTTTCGTCGTAAGTTCAGCCTTGAAATTTAATTTTTTTTTGATTTTTGCGTATTTTACCTTATTTTAGGCGCTGAAGACCCGGACAATGGAATTTTAATTGTCCGAAACGTCGAACATTCCACGTCCAGGACCAAACTACTCTCGCGCAAGTTGGATACTGCTATTCAGTCATGAAAAAACGGAATTTTTTGATGTTAGGTAAATAAATTGAATTTTGGATAAAAGGGGAGCTGTATTGTATTTTAAAAAGTATTTTACTGTTTCCAATCACTGTTTATTTATTGACATCAACTTTTTTTTGTCTGACCTTGAATTTTTTTTTCTTTTCACGTGAAGCTCACGTCTTTTTTCGCTTGAAAATATTTTCGGAACGGGCCGTTGAGGTCGCAAATGTCTGGAGCAAGTAAAAAATGTGTCGTCTTTTCATAAGGTCGTTTTTGAGGCCAATAGTCTGTGTTTCCGAGCGTCGGGAGAGACGATCTTTTTGTTTACTGGGAATTAGAGGGGGTATTGAGGGATATTGCTCGAGGCAATATGTACGAAGTTTCTTCAAATTTGGAACACATGATCTGTATAGGTCATAGATTTATTGGCGAAAATTTTTGCTAATGGTTAGCAAGTCCAGCTGAGATATTCAACAATCTTTTTGGCGAGAGAGTATGGAAAATGAGGAAAGTCGGGCAGAGAAAAAAATTTCCAGCGATTTCGAATATTTTGGCTTTGTTGGAAATTTTTAGTAAGAATTTTCTACAGAAAAATCGCCCGTGCCCCAGCAAAAGAATAGAATTATGTTCAAAAACTATTTTCCCTCTCACCGACTCTCATCATTTTCTGTACTCTCTCGGCGATCGTTGAATATGTCGCCTGCGCCTGCAAATCCTGAGCTAAAATTTTCGGAAATTAATCTATATTCCATACAGATCATGTGTACCAAATTTGAAGGGATTTGTGAAGTTATCCCCACAAGGGAAGTGCACAAACTGACCATGGCCCAATGGGATGAGTTATATATCATTCGAGAGCCCATAAAAAGTTGTTTAAGAATCCGGTTTCAAAAACTGCCAAATGGACAGCACTTGCGAGAAACTGCCCTCTGAATGTCCAAAAATTGCACACCAAAACAAATATTTTGGATTTTAAAAGGGTTTTAAGCGCGTCTGTCCATTTTTTCGAATTTATTGACAATAAATATCTCTGTAGTTTGCAAAAATCGATCTAACAGCGATTTGAAAAATTTAGGCCAAAAATCTGCACACCTAACCATGTGCAATATAATGACAAAAATTTTTTTGGAGATTTTGGTAAAAACTGGTTTTATTCGTCTATTTTAAGGTAATTTTTTAAAAAAAATTGTTGGTAGTTTATATGACTACTTTTAATCATATTAGGCACAAAAAAGCAAAAAGAAAGAATCGAACCTGCAAACACTGGTTCGGTAATCCGACCACTAACCGCTCAACCACCGAAGCACACCCCTGGTTGAGCCGAATTTCCTTTCGATTGAGTCGGAAATATAAATACGGAAAAAAGCCTACAATATGTTTCGCGTTGAATATCTCAGCGGTCAAGTCCATTTGGCAATTTTTGAAACCAGATTCTAGAACAACTTTTCGAGGGCTCTCGAATGACATATAGCCCATCCCACTTTGTACACTTCTGTTGTGAGGATAAGTTCACCATTCCCTTCAAATTTGGAACACATGATCTGTATAAAACATAGATTAGTTTCCGAAAATTTTAGCTCAGGATTTGCAAGCGAGCCGACATATTCAACGATCTTTTCCGCCAAGAGAGTACGGAAAATGAGGAGGGTCGGTGAGAGGGAAAATAGTTTTTGAACATAATTCTATTCTTTTGCTGGGGCACGGGCGAATTTTCTGTAGAAAATTCTTACTAAAAATTTCCAACGAAGCCAAAATATTCGAAATCGCTGGAAAAATTTTTCTCTGCCCGACTCTCCTCATTTTCCATACTCTCTCGCCAAAAAGATTGTTGAATATCCCAGCTGGACTTGCTAACCATGAGCAAAAATTTTCGCCAGTAAATCTATGACGTTCCCCAGCAAAAGAATAGATTTTTTCCCCTTGTCAAGGTAAATATTCGAGATTTTTTTTTCAAAATATACTAAAATTGAAAAAAATTGTAAAACTACTTATTATATTAAATAAAAATACCGATTATTTCCCCTAAAATAACGCCATTTTTTTGTAACAATAAAAATTTCTCAAACAAATCAAAGACTTTTTTGTTACGTTGTTCGTTTTGTGCAAAGAACACCACAGGTGTTCTAGCCGACGTTTTGAAGGCTTCTCTTGTGATTGGAGTGTGCTTTGGAGGCGATTTACACATTAGCCATTATTTTTTTTGCTGTGCTTTTTTCTCGCTCCTGATCCAAATTCGAGATTGGAATTGGGCTGGGAGTAAAGGTTGTTCCCAAAAATTTCAGTGGTACTTTGGAGGGCTAGATATAAAAATCAAGAGTGGAGTTCGAGGCTTGTTTACTCGTGAAAGTGATTTTTGGAATCTCCAAGATTTTTCAGTTTTGGACGATGACGTCATACTAAAAAAGTTTTAATGATTGAGGGATTTGACGCAAATTCGTTTTTTAAATTTTGCACACAAACTCCGAGTAGGCCAGATATCGATTATTGAAAATTGTACTTGTGTTTCCATAAAGTGCGTAGACTTTTTTCGCCTTTTACCGCCACAGCACAGTGCATTTTCCCTTTTTTCCCCTATTTGTCGCTCATGCGCCGTAAATTTTCTGTTTTTTGCACGGTGCAAACTTGAAAAAGCGGTCTGGAAAGCGTTTTTTGCAGTGTTCGGGATTTTTTTTGATTTGGGAATAGTTTTAGAAAATGATGTCATACTAGAAAAAATGTGATTATTGAGGGATTTGATCAAATTTTTTCTTCAAATGTTGCATACAGCCTTTGATTATGCCACATTTCACTTCTTGCAATTTTAGCTGTTGCTTTGCAACCACAGCCAAGTCATTAAACGCCCTGTTTACGAGAGAGTTCATGAAATGAGGAGAGCGGCCAGAGAAAAGATACCGTTTTTGGGCAGTATATTTTTTGTGGATTTTGGGCGAGAAAAAAGAATTTTAAGCAGCGTCTTTGAACTCTCTTGAGATCTGAGTAGGGAAAAGATGAAGGTTTTCTTTCTCCAAATTGTTTACTCTTTTGTTTTAATTGGAAGCCCTCAGGCATTTTGGCGAGACTTTTTACAGGGACAACAAGTTTACGACCTCTTTTCATAGCCAAGACTTGAAAAAGCCGATATTCTTTTGATTTTTTCTAAAATTATAGATCGAAAATAGGTTTTTTTCCTGACCAGCTCTCCTCTCTTCACGTGTTTTCTCGCAAAAGGAACGTTGAATATCGCGGCTGCCCTTGCAAAGCGGAAGCTAAAATTTTCAGGGACTAAAATTTTGCCTATCTACAGTAACCTTGTAAATTTTAAAAAAATTAAAGCACTAACGAGGCGCAAAAATAAGTAAAATTTGTTGGTCCCATCTTGCCCCATTTTTTGCTGGCATTCCAGGGGTGTAGCTGAGACATTGGTCTGGGGGAAGGCTTTTTTAACTACAGGGAGCTAGCGCTACAGGTAAAAAAAAAATTCCCGCTCAAATTTGCCTTACCCCCATGTTCCCCTTGTCTACGCCCCTGAGGCGTTCTCCCCCTGGCAAAAGCCGACAAGCTCACTACCAGCCCCTAGAAATGTATAGGAAATTTGAAGCAAGTCTGACAAGTGGAATTTACCGTGCCTCCTTTACAAAATTTTTCGCCTTTTTTTTGCAATTAAAACTGTCAAAGATCAAAGTTTCCTCGCGCAAACTTTACAACACCTGCGCTGCAGGTCAAAAATAGCCTGATATCAACGGCAAGGTCATCAACCACCAGACGATTGTTTTTTAAAGGTTTTTGTGCTGCAATGTACCATCCGTTTCGCCTGTTGTTTGTTGATATCTTATCAAAAATGGAGATCAGCCTTTGACGACCTAACCTTTAAAGAGCGACGGATGATAAGTCTTTCGCTGTAAACAGTCGATAAACCCGGTTGTACTTTGATTCCATGACAAGTTTTGGTCTGAAAATTGGGAAAAAATGGGAGAGTGAAAATTTGACAGGAGAAATTGGGCATACACTACAGACAATTATCTCCGTTTTTTGGTCGTGACTGCTATTTTAACAGTCGGTAAAATGGTGACTGCTTTTAAAAACACGGTAGTTTAAAGGGCCAGAACAGCTACTTTTGAATTGCACTTTTTACGGCGTGTGAAACGAAATGTCAAAAAATTTTTTCTGTCCTGACCCAAAAACAAAGGCGGCAGAGTTGCAAAGAGTAAAGTAATTATTAATAAGCATGTAGAATGTCACCATTATTTTTTCTCGTTGTTATTGGTACAATAGACAAAGAAACTTTTTTGACATTACGTTTCCACGCCGTAAAAAGCGCAATTCAAAAGTAGTTGTTCTGGCCCTTTAAAGGACCAAAACATCTACATTTGAATCTCTTTTTTACCATATGAATCTCTTTTTTACGGCTTTGAAGACGAGATGTCACAAAATTTTTTGTTCTCACACGCCCTTAAAACAAAGTAAAAATAGTTTCTAGGAAGTATTTAATAATTTATTTGATCATTCTGAACCATTAATGCTAATTCCGTTTTTTGGGAGAGCGAAATTTTTTGTGACATTTTGTCTTCTAAACGGTAAAAGCGAGATTCAGATGTAGTTGTTTTAATCCTTTAAGGGCTGAAATTTCAAAAATATGACTCCGAGTGGTTTCTCCTAAAACTTGGAGAACATTTTTGTGTTTTCAGTGAAAAAGACCCATTGTCGTAAATATATCTTGCTCTGTGAGTCGTTTTAGTTTACAAATCATCGAAATGGCCAGCCAAAGAGATGTACTCGTCGTTTTACGGCTTGCAAGACGAAATTTCACGGAACTTTTGCTGTCCCTCGTCGTAAAATGGAATTGGCAATAGTTCAAAACCGTCAAATAGAGTGTAAAATAGCAGTTTTAATATTATTTTATGCTTTGTTTTAAAGGCATGGGAAAACAAAAAATTCTGTGACATTTCGTCTTCCAAGCCGTAAAAGCGAAACTCAAATGTTTTTGTTTTGATCCTTTCAACAACCGTGTTTTTAAAACAGCAGACGTCGTTTTACAGAGTGTTAATATAGCAGTCACGACCAAAAAACGGAGATAATTGCCCGCAGTATACACCCAATTCCTCCTTTCGAATTTTCACTCTCTCATTTTTCACAAATTTCCGTTACCACAAATTGTTGATTAAAAATTTTTTGTTTGTGGGCCGCAGGTCATTTCCGGATTAGCGACACTTCCGGCATGGTAAATATCCTACGAAAGTTTTTTGGAACCTCAATTCCCGTTCTTTTTACAACCTGAATTGGCTAGCAATAACGTCGTTAGCTATGGAGTGTTGCTAACACAATCCTACACCACGATCGGACACTTATTTACACGGGATATGTACCTTTTGGAACTTTCCTCCACAAAACACAAAACGTTTTCGATGCGTTTGACATACTACAATATGTTTACCCCGTTTTATCTCTCCCTCAGTGTTTTAGCGTAACTTTTACATCACATAAAGTCAAAACCCACAATCAGTTTTAGTGTGCGTGATAAAAATGGGGTCTTTTCATTGATGTGTTGTTCTTTAATTCGCATGGAAAGTTCTCATGTTTCTCTCCGCCCAACGCAAAGAGAGAGGAGAATTTATGGGGAGAGAAATGTTTATTATAAGGCATTCTGTCGGTCAGAACCTCGGGTTTTGTTGTTGATCGGACGAAGGGTCGATCAGTTTTTTCTGGGCTCATGCTCAGCGAATTGGTTTTTGACAGGGAAATTTTGCAGAAAATTGGGCAAGATGGGACCAAAAAAGTTTTATTTTTTTTATGCATTAAGACGCCTCAATTTTCTTCAAATTTATAAGGCTTACTGTGAATCGGCAAGTTGTCAATCGCTGAAAATTATAGCTCCCACTTTGCAAGTGCGGCCGAGATATTCAATAATCTTTTTTACAAGAGAGTATGAAAAAAGAGGAGTCGGGCAGAGAAAAAAAACAAAATTTTCCCCGTTTTTTCTAATTTATACTCTTTTTGTTAGAGACTGACTATAATTTTAAGGCGTGTTCTGATTAATTGAACATTCTGGACACCGTATTTCACCTAAATTTTACTTTTTAGTCGCATATACCTCAACCTCTATTGTGAACCCAAAAAATCTCAAAAATGGTTCACAAAAAAGTCACGATTGTCGGATCCGGCAACTGGGGCTCGGCGATTGCGCGGATTGTCGGGCAAACAACCCAACAGAACCCCGACATTTTCGACAAAACCGTGCGAATGTGGGTCTTCGAGGAGATTGTGAACGGCGAAAAGTTGAGCGAAATTATCAACACCCGGCACGAGAATGTACGATACTTGCCGGGAAAGATCTTGCCCAGCAACGTGGTCGCCGTACCGGACTTGGTGGAGGCGGCGAAGGATTCAGATATTTTGATTTTTGTGATTCCTCATCAATTTGTGGAAAAAGTTTGCGCTCAATTGAAGGGAAATATCAAGCCGGATGCGGAGGTCGTCTCGCTTATCAAGGTAGGCTGAAATACGACATATTTGAGGTTTCAAATCTTTAGAAACCCATCTTTCACCCGATTTTTGGCAATTTAGCGGTGAAAAAACATAATGCCAAAAATGGCGGGAAAAATAAAATTCGAAATTTTTTGCCAGAATTTGACGCAAAACACTTTCAAAACTGTTTTAGAAAGAGCATAGGCAATTTTTTGACCATTTCAGGGGAAAAAACACAATGCCAAAAATGGCGGGAAAAACTCAATTTGAAATTTTTCATCGGAAATTGACCAAAAATTGCCTAAATGCTGGCTATAACAAAATGAAATTGTGTTTCCAATTATTAAACAGCAGGTTTTAACTAAATTTTAATCGATTTTTCCCTCATCCTCAGGGAATTTGTCTTCAGGGAGTTTCCGTTGGTCACGGTGGCGGAATCCACTTGATTTCCGAGGTTATCCGCGCCGCTTTGGACGTGGAAGTCTCCGTTTTAATGGGAGCAAATTTGGCGCCCGAAGTTGCGAATGAAAACTTTTGCGAAGCGACGATTGGAACCAAGAATCTCGAAGTTGGGCATGCGTTGAAGGTTTTGTTCCACACCGATTATTTCCGAATTAATGTTGTACAGGACGCGCATACCGTGGAATTGTGCGGAGCTTTGAAGGTAAAAATTGGTAAAATTGACTTAGGACACATCAAAATAAATTTCAGTCATCTTTTATGAGTTTTCTTAGGAGGGTCCAAGGGTTGGGATTTTGACAGAATTTTTCAAAGTGACGTCAACTTGACGTCAACTTGCTGTAAAATTGTGTCAAATTGCCGTCCTTTCGGTTTGAAGCTGTCTTATCATAAAAAACCATTGTTCAAGGTAGTATAGGGGCTTCAAACATGTTTAAATCCATGTACAAATTAAAACAACAGCTTATAACAACAAAAAGGGTTTAGTAGACCCATTTTCGGATCATCTTCGTCCCCGTTCCCGCTCTCACTATCATCCAAATTCTCATTGATGAATTGAGTCAGTGAAACTGGAGGAGGCTTCTTGCAGTAAATTCCAAGAATTTTTGGCTTGAAAATTTTTCGTTGCGGGAAAAATTCACGATTTTTTGACAAAATTCTAAAAAATTTCCTAAAAAAATCAATGTGACAAATCAAAATGACAGAGCAATTTGACATGATGAAAATGACGGCAATTTGACAACCCTAGAGGGTACTCTCAAAATTTGAATTTAGATTTTGACGAAACTTGGCGCAAATTTAACATAGAATTTTTCAAGACATATGGGAGATTTTTTGACCGCGCTTTGCAGAAATCAGCGAGATTTTTAGGTCAAAAGTTGGTAAAAGGATAGCATTATTTTTTCTAATTGTTGGTATGAAAAGTTTTACGACTATTTCTACCGTAGAGAGCAATGTCTCCACAAAAAATATTTTTTCCGCATGAAAATGGCAAAGATATGACCAGTTTTATGCGGAAAGTGTTTTTCTCTGGGCTCTCCGCGTTTTGCGTACTCTCTCGGCCCCAAAGATCATTGAATATCTCGGCTGCCTGTGCATAGCGCAAGCTAAAACTTTCTATCATATCGTTGGTATCTTTAAATTTAAGGTAACATTGCTGTCAGCTGGTGATTGCTTCATCGCTATCTGACAACCATGTTTAACCTTTTCGACCTAAAAATCTCAACGATTTATGCAAAGCACGAGCTAAAAACTTCGCGCATGTCTTGAAAAATAGTCTAAATTTGAACCAAGTTTCGTCAAAACCAAAGTGTTGCACTTGAGGTACCCCTTGAAAATTAGTTCTCAAATTTTTGCTTCTTCAGAACATTGTCGCTTGCGCCGCCGGATTTTCGGATGGTCTTGGGTATGGAGACAACACAAAAGCCGCCATCATTCGACTGGGTCTGATGGAGACAATCCGATTTGTTGAAGAGTTTTACCCCGGATCCTCATTCACCACATTCTTCGAGAGTTGCGGTATTGCCGACCTTGTTACTACTTGTTATGGCGGCCGCAACCGCAAGATTTGTGAGGCTTTCGCCAAGACTGGAAAGGTAAGGGCTGGAAGTTAAAATTTCAAGGAAAATTAGGCGGAATATGGTCGTAATTTTTTACAAAAAAAGGATATAACGGGACCAAGGTTTTCGAGGATACTAGTCCGTCCGTAAAGTCGCTGCAGTGGTTTCTGCGATTTGCACTGTGAGAAAACAAAAGCTCACTGTGCAATGTCTTGCTTTTTGCACCGTGCGATAGGCTTTTTTCGGCTGTCGCCCGCACCCTGGCCTTTTTTACACAGTGCAAATACCAAAAATCACTGCAACGACTTTCCAGACGGACTAGTATTTTGAAGACCTTTAGCTCAAAAATAGAAGAGATCACCGAGATTTTTAGGCATTCTTAACTCCAAATCGATATTTTCGATCTTGATGACGCTTGATAAAACCCTACAAACGGATTTTGAAGACATTGAGGCATTTTTAACGGAAAATTTAGCATTTTGCTTTAATCTTCTTGAGTCAAAAATACAATCTTCGTACTACGGTCTTACAAAAGTGCGTAGACTTTTTGCCACACAGTGCATTTGACCTTTTGCACTGGGTAATCGAAATACCGCTGCGGCACAAGCGTTTTTCTTAACTACGTCGCTGCGTCAAATTTTGCACAGTTCAAACGGCATTTTTGCGGCTTGCACAGTGCAAAATGCTTCAAAAAGGCCGCGCACCGTGCAAAAAGTGGAAAAATGCACTGTGCGGCGCGACAAAAAGTTGACGCACTTTTGGAAAAGGCGTGGTATTTCCGGACAGCGAAGGCGTCTTTAATTCATTTTTAGCGAGAGACCATCAAAACGCGGAGAGACGGTCAGAGAAAAAACGTTTTTAAGCTGCATCTTTTTGTATCTTGCACGGAAAAACGCTATTTCTCATAGATAAAACCCTTAACTTTCCCCCACTTTCAGTCCATCCAAGAGCTCGAAATCGAACTTCTCAACGGCCAAAGTGCGCAAGGTCCGCCGACCGCCGCCGAATTGTACGCCTCGTTGAGAAGTCGTGGAGTCGAACGCAAATTCCCTCTGTTCGTGTCGGTGCACAAGATTTGCACCGGCGAATTGCCGGTCAACAAAATCATCGACCAAATCCGCGACCATCCCGAACACCATCAGAAACCTCATGTGTTTTAAATAATATCAGAAATAGCAGTCAGGGCTCGTTTAATATCAGTTTTATTGATGATGAAATAAAAATATTGAAATATTTTTGATTTTCCGAGCACGCGAAAGGTTTTTGTGACTTCCAAGATGACAAATTTGACCTGTTTGTCACAAAAAAAAACAATTTCTCCCAAACAAAAATGAGCCGATGAATTTTTAAGTTTATTGAAGATGTATAAAGCACAAGTGCGACGCTCAGATTTTGACGAAACTTGGCACAAATTTAGCATTATTTTTTCGAAGACATATGCCAGAGTCCTAGCTCGCGCTTTGCAGAAACAACCAAGCTTTTTTTGATCAAACGTTGACAAAAATTTGGCACTTTTCTGTGAATATTCACTAGAGAGTAGGGTTGTGCGGCCCGTCAACTTGACGGTCTGTCACGTTGTCAAATTGCCGTCATTTTCGTCATGTCAAATTGCTTTGTCATTTTGATTGTCAAATTGATTTTTTTGGGGAATTTTTTAGAATTTTGCCAAAAAATTGTGAATTTTTTCTAAAAAATTTTCACGCCAAAAATTCTTCAAATTTACTGCAAGAAACCTCCAGTTTCACTAACGCAATTCATCAATGAGAAGTTGGATGATAGTGACAGCGGGAACGAGGACAAACATGATCCGAAAATGGGTCTACCAAACTCTTTTTGTTGTTATAAGTTGTTTTAATTTGTACATGGACTTAGACATGTTTGAAACCCCTATGCTTCCTTAAACAATGTTTTTTATGATTAGACAGCTTCAAACCGAAAAGACGGAAATTTGACCCAATTTGACGAATATGACAGAAACTTGAGGTTAATTTGACGTCATTTTAAAAAATTCTATCAAAATCACAACACTATTAGAGAGCAGAGCTTCCACAAAAAATTAATTTTTTCCGCACAAAACTGGCAGATATATTGTCAAAAAGTGTTTTCCTCTCTGACCACTCTCCGCGTTTCGGGTGCTCTCTCGGTCTCAAAAATCTGAGGGTCGCATTTGGGGTGCTTCCCCTGTGAACCAATATTTAGATGAGAACTATAGAAACGCGTGGGCGTAAATTCCGCCACGCGAACTGAACGAACTTCGCTCCTTCCCATCTTCAAGAAAATCAATTCTTTCTGAGTTTTTTTTACTTTTTTAATTGCCCATCCTTGACCTTCCCATCACAATGTACAATGCAGCCACAAACAAACTGCAACACATCATAATCGTACCAAGGTTTGTTCAGAAATCACATGCACGCCGATTGAGTAATAATTACTTCGAGTCGTCACTGCGAACTTTATTTTTTCTGTTCGAAGAAAGGGAAAAACATGAAAATACTCTTGACGTCCGTTCTCTTATTCAGTCAACGTTTGGTGCGTTGTAAAACGCCCGTCTTTATTTTTGATTGTATAATATTATTTTTGACAGTTCTTCGGAAGGCGAGTAAAGGGATTTATTTAATAGGGGAAGTAAAAGTGTTTGTCGGGACAAGTGCGAAATTTTATTGCAAAATACGATGGATCAAGGAAAGTTGGCACTGTATTTTATGGACACCAAGGAAAATCATTTTTTCAAACTTCAGTTTTTTGGTTTACAAGGGAAGTACTCCAAATGCGACGCTCAGATTTTGATGAAACTTGGCACAAATTTAGCTTTTTTTCTAACATAAGACATTTGAAAGATTTTTAGCTTGCGATTTGCAGAAACGATCGAGATTTTTAGGTCGAAAATTGACGAAAAGTTGACATTTTTTGCGAATTTTGGTATGAAAAGTTTCATGCCTATTTCTACCATAGAGAGTAATGTTTCCACAAAAAATTTATTTTATCTGCGCGAAACTGGCAAGTTATAGCCAAAAAAGTGTTTTCCTCTGTGACCACTCTCCGCGTTTCACGTACTCTCTCGGCTGCAAAGATTGTTAAATATCCCGTATCTACCTGCAAAGCGCGACCTAAAATTTTCAGGAATTGCTAGGTGGCATATGCCTGACGTGCATGCAAAATTTTAAGAAAATCTGAGCGTCGCACTTGAGGTTCTTCCCCTGTTAGATGGAAAGGCTTCAAAAATGGTCTTCCGATCTGATTGGACTCATTTTCAAACCCACCCCGCTTTTCCCCCACAGAAATAATTGCTTACTCGGTCGTCTGCTCCTTTTGACCAATACCCAGTCCACGGTTACCTTGGCACAACCAAATCTCATGGAATGACATCTTCAAGACGCCGCTGACTATCGGTTAAAAGAAGCATGGGACCAAGTAACCAATTGTTTCCGTGGGGACAAAAGCGGGGTGGGTATAAAAATGAGCCCAATCGGGTGGGAAGACCATTTTCGAAGCCCCATCTAACAGGGGAAGTACCTCAAGTGCGACGCTCAGATTTTCTTAAAATTTTGCGCGCACGTCAGGCATATGCCACAAATTAATTCCTGAAAAGCTTAGACCGTGCTTTGCAGGCAGAGACAAGATATTTAACGCTCTTTGCAGCCGAGAGAGAACGTGAAACGCGGAGAGTGGTCACAGAGGAAAACACTTTTTTGGCCATAACTTTGCCAGTTTCGAGGGGAAAAAATTAATTTATTTGTGGAAACATTATCCTCTATGGTAGAAATAGGCATGAAACTTTTCATACCAAAATTCGCAAAAAAAATGTCAACTTTTCGTCAATTTTCGACCTAAAAGGCCATTTTTGGAGGCTTTCGATCTGAAAAAAGTCAACGTTTGAAAAAATAATTTCCCATGAGTCCTTAAAAAGCGGTGCCGGTGTTGCTTGATATGCCGTATTTTATAATATAACTTCTTACTTGTACCAACAAAACAGTTTTACTTCCCTCGTTAAATACAACACATTACTCGGCTTACGAACCAGGCTTAAGGTAAATAATCTTCGCGGCGCAAATATTTTTGAACTTGGTCCCCCTTACCACTTCTTCCTTCGACCCCGGCAGGGGTACCTGCCCTGCCAAAGTTAGAATCAAGTTTTCTGAAACAAATTTTTGAAACAATGGTATTTTATCGCGCTAATACACAATTGTATTCAAAATTTTGCGCATGACCTTCAAAGGACGCATATTATATAATTTTCAGACATGGCCAATACTTCTTGGGTAATCACTTTGCTGTTTTTGGTACAGCTCACCCACGCCGCCTTCCAAAAACACCCTTCATACGACACGCCCGTGGAAATCATCAACCCACAATCGGATGAAGCTAAGGTAAAGTCGAAAAATTTTCAATTTCCCAAAAATTTTTCAGAACGTAGTTCGGGACGCCTTCAACTACGTGAATAGCAACATCTACCCTTCGAAGCCGCGCGCTCTCGTCCAAATTCTCGAGATTGCCAAACAGAACAGCAATGGGATCGATTATCAGATCCGTTTGGTCTTGGGGACCAGTCAATGCCCCGATGGGAAGACGCAATTCTGCGGGCTCGGCCATATTGTGGATGTAGATGTGGTCTACATGTTCAGATCGTCGAAAAATTCGACGACCGAGCCCAGATTCCGATTCCTACAGCTGAATCATGAACGATGTCCGGCGCCGATTCAACACGCCGGCGCATTCGGCCAGAGTATGATCCCGATTCCCGGGTTTGTGGTGGGACCAGTGCCGGTTGGGCAGAAGACTGCACCAGAGAGTTCGGCGCCCGGCTTTGCGGCCGTCTCCAAAAGCAATGGAGCGCTTCAGGAGATCTTTGGCAATGGCCCGCCGGGCTTGTAAACAGCAAACCATATTTCAATTTTCAATGTAAAAAGTAATGTAAAAATTAAATCAAGATATTTTGAGCCAGAAATCGTATCAATTACTGGGCTCTTATTCCTTGAAAATCAGTTTTTCATCTAAAATAAGGTCAAAAACAGTGAAATTTTGCCAAAAAATCCCGCTTTCAGACTCTGACAGGCATAGAAAGGCAATATTTACCCTGCAAAAGTGATGTCCTCAGGGCATGTTACATTTATTACCCCATTTTCTCTCAAAATTCACAATTTTCACTACTTTTTATGCATTTTTTAAATTTTATTTCAAATTCAACAAAATAACTTCCTAACAATCAAAAACAAGACATGTCCAATCAACAACAATTTTTTATACAACTCAAATCCACCTATGAACCTAAAATAATTTCACTTTTTTTAGCAAAAAATCTAATTTTCAATACTTTTATTTGTCAATGTTTCAAAACATTGATAAAAGCCTCTTTTGGGATGTTTATGTTCCCAATGTTCTTTAGCCGTTCTTTGCCCTTTTTCTGATGTGACAATTTTTTGTTGAGTCGTTCCATTCCGCCGCCGCCAAAGTTGCCCTTCAACAGGCCCGTGAAGTCTTTTTTGTAGGCTTTTATGGTCGCCTGTGTTATGGCTTTTTGCGAGGTACCGATTGTGGCCTGCAAATAGCATTTTTAAACCTTTTACTCAACTACCGAGATTTAAAAACGGAAAACTTCAACAAAAATGATATTATATCCATGACAAAAATCAAAAAATCCCTACCTTGATGTTGACTTCGTATAATTGCCGGGGAATTTCCTCTTTCAATCGGTTCATCAAGTCTTTGGCTTTCTTCCTGACTAATAACGAGGGGCATATTAGGGAGAATTCGTCGATTTGACGGTTATTTATTGAGACATTCAACTTGACCAGATCCACTTCTTGAAACCCATCGTATTCGTAGTCAAATGAGGCGTAGCCACTTAAAAATATATTATAAACTCTCAATACGCCTTTAAATTTACTTTTCAAATCATTTCCGGTCTATAAACAACGAGCAAAACACTTGACCCCAAATGTGTCAAGTGTTTCTCTTGGTCTCAAAGGCTTCCCAGCCACAATTACATCATAAAAAAATCTTACCTCGTAGTTTTCTTCAGTCTCTCAAAGAAATTGACTACAACTTCCGCCAGTGGCACTCGGTATTTGATGATCATTCGGCTTTCATCAATCGTATTTATATCGCCTCTCTCTCCTCTGGCGTCGGTGCATAGACCCGTCACCTGACTCATATATTCATTGGGGCATATAATCGTCAATTGTACCATTGGTTCCAAAAAATGGTCGATATCTTGAACTTCAGCGGGAAATTTCGAAGGATCTGTCACGGAGAGTTCCCCTTTTCCTTCGTATCTTCGCTTTCGTATCGAGTCATTGTCCTTTACTATGGCTTTATACTCCACCGAGGGTGCTGTTAGTATGACATTTGCGTCGTATTCCTGATCCAGACGTTGGCCAAACACCTAAAACAATATTGATAAATTTGATGTCTAAAATAATATAATTAGTATCAAAATAACCATTTCCCGATGAAAACATATTCCCAACCTGAAATTTAGCGCTACGGGCGTCTTTTGGAATCAATTTCACCTCAAGTCTGCGATTATATGCCCGAGAGAAACACTTGACCAAGTTGGGACAAGACTTTCCCTCCCTCCAAAAAACCACAAACTGAACCAAACACTACTCACCTCCATGTGCAACATTCCCAAAAACCCAACCTTGAATCCTAAACCCAACGCGATACTAGAATCGGGTGAGATTTCCACTGATGGATCGTTTAGCGCCAATCTTTCCAAAGCTTGCTTCAAATCTTCATAATCCGCCTGTTCTACCGGATATAGTCCTGCATAAACTGTAGGTTTCATAGTCTTAAATCCTGGAAACGGTTGTACATTCGACTTCTCCAACTGCGCGTCGTACAGAGTCTCGCCGACCGCGGCTTCCTTCACCGTCTTCATGGAGCAGATAATATAGCCCACTTGACCGGCGCTGAGGGTCTAAACGCAAATAAACCTCAAAAAATAGACATACCGCCGCCTTAACCATATCTGGATGCATGATTCCAACTTCTGATACATCATATTCCATGTCGTTGTGAAAAGATTTGATTTTTTGACCAACGGAAATCTCTCCTTCTTTGACCAAAATCAACGCAATTGCACCGCGGAAATGCTCGAACCACGAGTCAAAAATCAGCGCTCGAAAAGGCTTGCTTCGCTCTGAACTTGGCGGAGGAACTCTAGAAAATTTTATATTATACTTGCCATCAGGTATCAAAAAATGTCAAAAAAGGTTGATTCGCTCACTTCTCAACGATTAAATCCAACACCCGATCGACGCCTAGACCCGTCTTCGCCGATATTCGAATAGCATCATCCTTGTTGAAGTCAAACAACGAGCAAAGTTGCTCATTTACAATCTCAGGCTCAGCTCCGGGAAGATCGATTTTGTTGATAACCGGCAAAATTACCAGATCATTCTCAAAGCCGAGCCAGAAATTGGCGACTGTTTGTGCTTGTACTCCCTAAAATTCAAAGAAAATAAAGACAAGACTTACTGAATTCGCAGCTACCAATAACAACATCCCGTCACAAGCCGCAAGACTCCGTGAGACCTCGAAACTAAAGTCAACGTGGCCAGGAGTGTCGATTAGGTTGATTAGGTGGTCCTAAAAATATTCAGAAAATTATTTGGATATAAAGGAAAAATTGGGGCGGCAAAATAAAAAGTTATATTACCTTATACACCATGCTGCAAGTTTGAGCTTTCACAGTGATCCCTCGTTCTTGTTCTACCTGAAATTCTTCTCATTAGTAGCGTTAAGGCCTTAGTTAACTAATAAACAGAAACATTTTATAAGATGGGTTGATTTCGCCATCGAGAATTGAGTTTTCCCGATCTTCTTAATGCTATGAGATGGTGAACACAAAATTTATAGAAAATACCTCTTCTCGAGCAAATTTTCAACCATTATATGTCTTAAAACAATGCTCGCAAGCTTTTTCAACTCCCAAACACTTATATTTGTCCCGTTCAACCTAAAAATTCATCAAAAAATCAAAATTTTACCTGTAGTTTGTCTAAAAACTGTTTCCTCTCATCTTTATCGATAACTCCGCATTGTTGAAGCAATCTATCAGCCAATGTACTCTTGCCATGATCGACATGAGCTACAATACTAAAATTCCTGATCTTCTCTGGTGTAAATTCACTCAAATCCACCGTTTTATTCGGATCCGACCCTCGTATCGTTGCTTTTAAAGACGCCGGTCGTTTAAAATAAAGTGAGCTCCATCGTATTAGGAATATTCTTCGTAAAATCATGTTGATCTGACCAGTTTCCGAGGAGGAACCTCCATTTCCATCAAGAAATCCGTCAATCTTGCTTCGGAAAAATTATTTTTTGAGATATGACGAAATGTCACAAAAGTATTGGAAAATGTGGCGCAGTATCAATGCTTATTGGAAATACACAAACCGCAAATTTGAATGATTAACCATTTAAAACAACAATTTTGAAGAGTTTTTGATCAATTTCAAATGTGATAACATTATTTATGACGATATTGTAGTACATTGTTTTAGTCGCTCCTCAACTTTGGAATTTTAATCCCGCCGAAGCCTTCTGCCTTATCTGTATTCCAGCACTTAATCCGCTTCGATTCGGCAACCCTCGTCACGTCGTACTTGTGGGTGTAAACAATCAAAAAGGCGGATTTGAATTTGATTATTGCAGATCGAGCTTAAAAAGAGCAACTTTTTATACAAAAATGATTTTGTGAATTTGAATTTAAATTTGGTCGACTTTGGTTCGTAGGGTTGAGAGTTGGGTGGTATTGTTTCGTGTGGTCGGAAATGGAGTTTCTCGGACTGTTCTTTGGGGCTTTTTTCATGTTTTTACAAATTAGAATATGATTAGAAGACTTTGATTTGTTTGAATAGATGTGTAGGTGAAGGATCGTATGTGTTTTTTAAAATTCAATCATAACATAGCAAAAAAGAGGAGTGTGGTCTAAAAGTGCAGTCGAATTTAGACATGGCTGGGCCGGCCGGTGGAGCTGGGCTTGGCCCCAGGCCGTTTCAAATTTGCTTTGGCTCGGCTCGTCGATATCAATTCACACGGCAAATATAATGTATATAACATTACTAAGATAGGATAAAAAAAATAGTTAGGCCTGGGCTCGGGCCTTTTTAAATTTGCTTTGGCCCAGCCCGTCAATATCAATTCACCAGACTATTATAACATTACTAAGATAGGATGAAAAAATAGTTAGAAAAGTGTTGTAAACCCTTATAAAATAATGGTATATAGTTGTGTGTAACTTCTCTGCATGTATGATGAGGTTTGGACGCTCTATTTTTATTTGCTACCCCAATTTTCGCTTCCAGACTCAGAATTTTACTTATTACGGGCCGAGTCTGGGCCGGGCCGAATCCAATTTGCTTTGACAAGGCCCGAGAGCCATGTTTAGTCGAACCTCTGTACAACAAACTCCCGTATAACAAGACCTGTTTACTACGAACAATTTCTGAATCCTGCAGGGCCGACTTTAAAGAGACGGTACAGCTACTTTTGAATTGCGCGTTTTACGGCGTGTGTAACGAAATGTCAAAAAAGTTTTTATATGTCCTGCAGCGAAAACAATGGCGGCAGAGTTGGAAACAGTAAATAATAATTATTAGTAGGCATGTAGAATGTCACCATTATTTTTTTCAGTTGTTATTGGTACAGTAGACGAAGAAACTTTTTGGACACGCCGTGAAAAGCGCGATTCAAAAATAGCTGTACCGTCCTTTTAACAAAGGTTATCGCTGCTTGTTGGATATTACTCTGAACACTTCCTCTCTGCCAGTCTCACTGGCCTTAATTTTTATTTTTTTTCTAACTATGATAAAAAGTGCAAGTGGCCGTGTCGCTTTGCAATGTTAGGGTGTGTGTAGAGGGGGTTGGTTCGATTTTTGGAAAATCGCAGCGTAGGTTGTGCAATGTTCTGACCAAAAAACCGCTTAAAGCACGCCCTAAAAAGCGTGATTCCAGCCGTACTGTCGTCCCTTTAAGTCAAAATGACCTTCTGCGCAGCGAAACCCGTCTATAACAAATTTATTTTTTGGTCCCTTGCGATTCCATCTACAGAGGTTTATTGTAACTATCAAATTTTTATTAGTGACTTTATTCAAGCCAAAACTGCTGTTCCAACTTTCTAAACAAGCGAATAGCAGAGCACTAGCCCAGAAATGGGACTCTTGTTTGTCATACGCAATCCGCAAAACATCCTGTTTGAAACGGATAAATATGTACGGCATTTCTGACAACAAATCGAGTCCCAATTTTTCAAGAAAAATGTTCAAGATTTTCTCAAAATTTTGTCCATACGTCCGTCTGGCACATATAGGTTGCAAGGAATTTTCGAAGACCAAACCAACTAAATTTGAATCTCGCTTTTATGTAGGGTTGTGGCACCCGTCAACTTGACGGTCTGTCACGTTGTCAAATTGCCGTCATTTTCCTCATGTCAAATTGCTCTGTCATTTTGATTGTCAAATTGATTTTTTTGGGGAATTTTTTAGAATTTTGCCAAAAAATCGAGAATTTTGACCCTTGCAATTTTTAAATTAAAATGCAAGAAACCTCCAGTTTCACTGACTCAATTCATCAATGAAAATTTGGATGGTAGTGAAAGCGGGAACGTGGAAGAAGATGATCCGAAATAGGTCTACTAAACTCTTTTTGTCGTTATAAACTGTTGTTTTAATGGTTATATGGTCTTGAACATGTTTGAAGGCATTATAATACCTTGAATAATGTTTGTTTCACCGTTAGACAACTTCCGACCGACACAACAGAAATTTGACGTAATTTGACGCAATTTGACTAAAATTACAGCAATTTGACGTCACTTTGAAAAATTCTGTCATAATCACAACCCTATTTTTATGAAATGCCACAGAATTTGTTTTGTTCTCCCACGCCTTTAAAGGGCCAGAACAGCTATTTTTGGATTGCGCTTTTTACAGCGTGTGAAACGAAATGTCAAAGAAGTTTTGTATGTCCTACAGCAAAAACAAAAGGGGCAAAATTACGCACAGAAAAATAATAATTATAAGTAAGCATATAGAATGTCACTATTATTTTTTTCTGTTGTTATTGGTACAGTAGATGAAGAAACTTTTTGGACATTTCGTTTCCACACTATAATCTGTCGGTCAGAACCTCGAGTTTTGTTGTTGATCGGACGAAGGGTCGATCAGTTTTTTCTGGGTTCATGATCAGCGAATTGGTTTTTGACAGGGAAATTTTGCAGAAAATTGGGCAAGATGGGACCAAAAAAGTTTTATTTTTTTTATGCATTAAGACGCCTCAATTTTCTTCAAATTTATAAGGCTTACTGTGAATAGGCAAGTTGTCAATCGTTGAAAATTTTTGCTCCCACTTTGCAAGTGCAGCCGAGATATTCAACAATCTTTTTTACCACAGAGTATTGAAAAAGAGGAGAGTGGGTTAGACAATAAACAAAATTTCCCCATTTTTTCTAATTTACACTCGTTTTGTTAGAGACTGACTATAATTTTAAGGCGTGTTCTGATTAATTCAACAATCTGAACGCCGTATTTTACCTAAATTTTACTTTTTAATCGCATATACCTCAACCTCTATTGTGAACCCAAAAAATCTCAAAAATGGTTCACAAAAAAGTCACGATTGTCGGATCCGGCAACTGGGGCTCGGCAATTGCGCGGATTGTCGGGCAAACAACCCAACAGAACCTCGACATTTTCGGACGCCGTATTTTTCCTAAAATTTTACTTTTTAGTCCCATATACCTCAACCTCTGTTGCGAACCCAAAAAAAAGCGCTGTTCAAAAGTAACTTTACTGTGCTTTTATCTCCACCTTCTCTGCTTTATGCCTTAACTAATGTTTGCTCCGCCATTTCTCCCAAATGCACCCGAAATCCCCTGAAACTCATAAATTCAAATGAACAACGTGGCATCGGACAAAGATGTCGCCTGATGAGCGCAGATAATAAACGCTTTCCGCTCCGAAATTTGAGTGAAATGAAACCTTTTTTTTAATAAAAAAGAGACTCGATTCGCAGACCGGATGAGTTGACAAGTAATCTCCGTTTGAGGCGCGACGTGGCAAAAAGATAATTTTGTTGGTGCGCGTTGTTAGTCACTTGTTTTGCAAGTATTTTATAGTTCAGACATGGGGGGGGGGGGGGGCTTTTTAATCGTTTTCAAAAAGTGGATTAGATTTTGTGATCAAACGGGAAGTGGGGAAAAGTTCATGGGTCATATGTTTTTCTAGCCGAAGTACCCCATGTGCGACGCTCAGATTTTCTTTAAATTTTCGGCACACGTCAGGTATAGGCCACATATCAATTCCTGAAAATTTTAGCTCGCGCTTTGCAGTGGCACGTGGCATGAGTCTGTCTAACCATCAATGTCTGAAAGTCTTAGCTCGCACATTGCTGGCGCTGTTGAGATATTCAACGAAATTTGCGCCCCAGAGAGTATGCCAAAGGCGGAGAGCGGTGAGAAAAAAAAACTTTTTTGGCTATTACTTTACCAGTCAGAAAAAAATACGAACACTTTTTGGCCGTAAATTTATACAATTTCCGATGGAAAAAAAATGATTTTTTGTGGAAACATTACCTTCGGCGGTAGAAATAGATAGGAAACTTTTTATGCCAAAATTTGCGAAAAGGTGTCACCTTTATTTATTCCCACTTTTGACTTGAAAATATAAGTCGCGACTAGTCGTTTCTGCAAGTTAGCGTTAGAAAGAACCTAAATTTGAAAATTACTTGTGCCAATAACGACGGGAAAACAATTAAGGTGACATCCTAGATGTGTACCAATAATTATTTTTCTCTATTTGCAACTTTGCCGTGATTGTTTTCGCGGCAAGACACAAGAAAGACATCTTTTGACATTTTGCGCGATTTAAAACTACCTAGCCCTTCAAAGGCTTGTATAGATACTTTTGAATTGCACTTTTTACGGCGTGCGAAACAAAATTTCGAAAAAGCCTTGCTATGTCCTGCAGCAAAAACAAAGGCGGCAGAGTTGCAAACAGTAAAATAATAATTCGTAGGCATGTAGAATGTCACCATTATTTTTTTCAGTTGTTATTGGAACAGTAGACGAAGAAACTTTTTGGACATTTCGCTTATACGCCTTAAAAAGCGTGATTCAAGCCGTACTGTCGTCCTTTTAAGTCAAAATGAACGTCTGCGCAGCAAATCCCTTCCATAACAATTTTTTTTTGGTCCCTTGCGATTCCATCTACAGAGGTTTATTGTAACTATCAAATTTTTATTAATGACTTTATTCAAGCCAAAACTGCTGCTACAACTTTCTAAACAAGCGAATAACAGAGCACTAGCCCAGAAATGGAACTCTTGTTTGTCATACGCAATCCGCAAAACATCCTGTTAGAAACGGATAAATATGTAGGGCATTTCTGAAAACAAATCGAGTCCCAAGCGAAAACAAAGGCCGAAAAATTAAGAACACTAAAATTATTATTAGTAAGCATGTAGAAGGTCACCATTATTTTTTTCCCGTTGTTATTGGTAAAGTAGACGAAGAAACTTTCTGGACATTTCGTTTCCACACCGTAAAAAGCGCGATTCAAAAGCACCTAGCACCAAATTTTTTAACATTTTTTGTTTTATCACAAAAAATAAATAATCCACCTTTACCATTACTCATTTTTTTAACCCCATTGTTTCCAATTTATCGCTTGGAATACAAGAATGTGCTTTTCTATAAAATCTTAAATGTCAATAAAAAATGTTTAAAGAGGAACCGCATAAATAATCATAATTGTGGAATTAGTCATTACCAATGAGACTTTCAAAAAAACGTTGATTATTATTTGTCGCCTCACATTACTATTGTTGCTGCTGAATATGTTTGTTATACAGGAGTTTTTCGTTGTTTCCATTGTGTGAAATTCAAAAAGAAATTGTTTTGCATTTTTTGCATTTATTTTAAAAAAGGGGTACTCAATATCAAGTTGCCAGCTTCAAGAGCTTTTAGAAAATTTTTTTACTTGAGAAAAAGCTTAAAAAATATTATCAACCTTTTTTCATTTTTAAATATATTAAAGTACCAAAACAACTATCTGAAAATAATTACCTAAATCTTTAACTCTCGGGTCTACCAAGAGATTACGTGCCACAAACATCGAGCATGACCCATTGTCGTAAATATATCATACTCTGTGAGTCGTTTTAGTATACAAATCAGCGAAATTGCCAGCCAAAAAGATGTACTCGTCGTTTTACGGCTTGGAAGACGAAATGTCACGGATTTTGTGCTGTCCCTCGTTGTAAAACGGGATTGGCAACAGTTCAAAATCGTCAAATAGAGTGTAAAATTTTTGGACTACAAGTAGCTTACATGAGAAAAATCATTCTACATGCTTACTAATAATTAGGGCGTGTAAACTAAATGTCCAAAAAGTTTCTTTGTCTACTGTACCAATAACAACTGAAAAAAATAATGGTGACATTCTACATGCTTACTAATAATTGTTTTACTGTTTGCAACTCTGCCGCCTTTGTTTTCGCTGCAGGACATACAAAAAACTTTTTTGACATTTCGTTTCACACGCCGTAAAATGCGCAATTCAAAAGTAGATGTTTTGGCCTTTTATGGGTATAAAATCTGAATATTCAAAAAAAAATTTTTAACCTTTTTTTATGTCACCATTATTTCCCCCCTTACCCCCTTTTCACTTTTTTCCGCCGATCCCTGCCTCCCCCCCCCTCCCCTTGCCTAGCTACGCCCCTGGTTTGAAATAATCAAATAGACTGTAAAATACATTCACAGCAGCTTTAAAATTATTTCTACTTTGTTTTAATGGAATGGAGATACAAAAAATTCCGTGACATTTCGTCTTCCACGCCGTAAAAACGAAATTCAAATGTAGTTGCATTAGTCTTTTGATAAAATGCAAAAAAAACTCTTTATTATAATTTTTTTGCGCTTTATAAATCATAAAAAATTAGAATCACAAGCCCTTTTATGTTCTCGAACCGTTTCAAACCTTCGGAATTTATAATCGGAACTTTTTGTAATGGAAAATTTTATTTTATTCGGTTCGAAAGCGTTGTTATTGGTCTGTTTTTTTAAATTTTTTATAATTTTTCATTTTTTGTATTTTAGAAATTTTCCAAAAAATTGTTAAAAAAATTTTTTTAATTGTTTTATTGCATTTTTTAGAAGCTAAACATCTACTTTCAGATTGCGTTTTTTACGGCGTCCGAAACGAAATGTCAAAAATGAAAGCAATTTGACGTCACTTTGAAAAATTCTGTCAAAATCATAACCTTACTTTTACGACTTGAAAGACGTAATGCCACAGAATTTTTTTTGTTCTCCCGCGCCTCTAAAGGGCCAGAACATCTACTTTCAGATTGCGTTTTTTACGGCGTCCGAAACGAAGTGTCAAAAAAGTTTTTTTATGTCCTGCAGCGAAAACAAAGGCGGCAGAGTTGCAAACAGTAAAACAATTATTAGTAGGCATGTAGAATGTCACTATTGTTTTTTCCCGTTGTTATTGGTACAGTAGACGAAGAAACTTTTTGGTCATTTCGTTTCCACACCGTAAAAACGCGATTCAAAAGTAGCTTTATTGTCCCTTTAAAAGATCAAAACACCTACATTTGAATCTCGCTTTTACTGCTTGGAAGACGAAATGTCACAGAATTTTTTGTTTTTCCAAGCCCTTAAAACAAAGTGAAAATAATTTTAAGACTGCTGAGGATGTATTTTACATTCTATTTGACTATTTGGAACGATTGTCAATTCTCGTTTCCGACGAGGGACATCACAAAATTTTGTGACATTTCGTCTTCCATGCCGTAAAAGTGAGATTCAAATATAATGGTTTTAGTCTTTAAAAATTTTTTTTATTCTTTTTTTGATTTTTGTATTTAATAATTTTTAATTAATAAAATTCGCTCAAAAAATCGAAAAATTACTTTTCCCCAATTTTTTTTTCAAAAATTTTCATAACTTTTTTTTCTGCACGGTGCAAAAGACTTTGTTTATTCGCATCTGTTTTTTGTTTGTTTAGGACAGACAACCTTTCCGTACGGGCGTTTCAATCCCAAATTGGATTAGTTTTTTTTGTCTTTTATTGTTTTTTTTTATCTTTGAAGTTGTTCTCCCATGTGATATTGATATTTGAACAAGTTGTGATCCAAAAATTAGGATTTTTTGATAAAAAAAAATGTTTTTTTTCCCATTTTTTCCTTTTTTCAACAAAAAATCGTTTTTTTCAGAATGATAAATTCTCAAATGCCCCAGTCGCTGCATCCATGACCCGTTTACAAGATGAATTGCTCCGTCGTAAGCCTTCCTTCGCCGAGGTGGAGCCTTTATACAAAAATTTCGAGGATTTTGTCATTTGCCCTTCGAAATCCGAGGATTTGGACACATCATTATGGCCAAGACTCCGTCTGTTTGCCGTTGTTCTGAGCATCGGGGCCGGATCCATGTTTCTCGTGGCTTTGGACAGTGTTGTGGACAACTTGTTGCCGGCGGCGAAGCCGTTTCTGGAGCTAAAATACGGTTCGGCCGAAGCGGCCGATATGGCGTGGGAGTGGATTGTGTCGTCGAGGATTTACGGACTGGCCATCGGATCACTCTTATCGATCCTGATTTGCAATCAGCCCTCGAGGAAATCCCCACTGATCACCGCAATGTCCATTAATTTTGTGGGCGGAGCCTTGTCCGGACTGGTTACAATCACCGAATACGGAGTAATAATCTCGTGTCTGGGTCGGTTTTTGAATGGAATCGGCTCAGGAATTATTCAAGTCATTGGGTCGGCCATGATTGCGGAGATTTCGCCCATTAGCGCGAGAGGAACAATGCTCGCGACTTTGGTAAGTATAAGGTAATTTAGTGGGAAACGGTTGGCTAATTTTATGTTAACACTGCTGGTTGACCTTTAAACTTCTTATTTATGGCTGTCATAGTCCTATTTTAATTTTTTTTTTGCTATTTGTAAGACCTTTTGGTCGAAAGTAAAACTTGACCCGTTTTTCAAAGAATAAAGAGGTACTCTATTTTTTATATATATATTTGTTTGAAATTTTCATGTTCTTCCATTACCGTAATTTTTTTTAAGTACAATTTCATTATTACAAATTTTGAGTCAAGTCTTCCCCTCTATCTCCGATTCCAAAACTAACCCATGATTTTATTTCCAGACAGTCTGGGCATGCGTCGGCGAACTTACTGGAATGGTTCTCGGTCTCGACACACTACTTGGCACTCCATACTTGTGGAATCTGGCGCTTGTTGCACCAAGTCTTCTTATCCTGCCGGCCGTTTTTTGTATTTACTGCTCTCCGGATTCTCCTCGCGCGCTTTTACTAAATGACGACAAAGAAGGCTCTCAGCACGCCTTGGAATTCTATCAGGTAACAATTTTTAAAACTTTTCTGGGTATTAGTAAAATAAATTTTGAGTCAAGTGTTTCTTTTCATAGTACTATTTAGGGCCATATAAAATTTACTTCGGAAAAACTGTATTATATTCATTTTTTTATCCCTGACTGTAGTTCTTTTCATTTTTTCCATGAGAAAAACAGTTGACTTTTTTTTGAGTCAAGTCTTCCTCTTGCTCAGAAATGCCAAAAATGGTTTTTAAAATTTGATTTTTAGTATTCGGATGAATGGAAGAGCTCTTTGGAAGACTATATGAACGATATTGGAGCAGAGACGGACATTGAGGATAAAGCGAAATTGATCCGAAAGGATCCGTGTAACGGAACTCTTTGGCCAATGATAAAACAACGATTCAGCTCCGGAAATTTTGTCCGACCCTTCCTTTTGGGCGCTTTTGTTTTGACGTTTGTCCATTTGGATGATTGGGTAAGTTAACTTTACCTTTTTTGCATAGAGATAGACTTGACCCAGGAGTCAAGTATTGCCTTCTACACTCTTGGCCCTAATGGTCTGCGGATTTCAGCTGTGGATATCATATTCGACACAGGTCTTTGAAAACATTGGTTTAAACGCGAGAGCGGCCACCCGCGCTTCACTGATGATTTCATTTCCTCAGGCAGTTATAAGTATTCTTGCGTTGTTCGTTTTCGACGATTTCTCCCGCAAAGTGTTGATCGTTTTACCGACAATTGTGAGCATTCTCTGCTCGGTGCTGGTTATAATGGGCATAAAACGAGGTAGGTCATTTTTGAATTTGAGGGAAAGACTTGACACAAGTTTTGCTTTTGAAGGAAAGACTTGACACATCTGTGAATTTATGACAACAAAAGGTTATTTTTTTATTTGTATTTTAAGGGCATAAAAAACAGTTGAGACATGTCTGGCCAGAAAGAAACACTTGACACATCATTGAGTCAAGTCTTACCCTCGTTCAAAAATCTCAAAATAATCTTTAAATGAAATTTCAGGCAGTCTTTTTGGCATCTGGCCCCTCTACTTGGCCGTACCATTCTTAGCGGCCACGGATTTGTCGGCCGCTGCGGTAACCAGTGAAGCCGCTTATACCGTTGTTCCCGAACTTTTTGCCCAAAAAGATCGAGTTTTGGGCACTGCGATAATTGGTATCCTCCAAAACGTTCTTGGTGGTCTTCTGACTACGACAGCGTTATCAATTGTAAATACATATGGGACACAGTTTGTGTTGGGACCGTTCTTGTTGATGAACATGGTGTATATATGCGGAATTTGGAGCTATCTTCCCGAAACAAACGGAATCTCTGCAACGGTAAAGATGGGAAGGGTGGCAGAATCAGTTATTTCTAGAAAAAATTGCTTTAAGTTAAATTTTCCGCTACCATAGATGGGTCAAGTGTTCCTCTTTTTCAAGGATGAGTCAAGTATTACCCTTTAATCCAAAAATGGGTAATGTGTTTTGCTTTGTCCAAAATAGGCTAGTATTTTTTATTGACTAAAGAATGGGTCATGTGTTCCGCATTAACTAAAAATGAGTCATATGTTCGCCTCCAACCAAAATTGGGTCAACCGTTTCTTTCCGAACTTTTCTGATGGGTCCTCGTAATATCTGGTGCAAAAATAACTCTAAATGTATATTTTTCAGGCAATAGCAATGCATTTCCGCGACGATCTTCCATCCCTTCGAAACTCCCCCAATTTCCGCAAAATCTGCTCATTCCTCGGCTTCTTCTACGGCCGTCATCGACTGGTAAATATCCTCGTATTGCTCACTCAAGTCCTCGTCATCTGCACGTGTTTATACGGCTGCGGCCTTCTCTTCGTCACGGGTTTTCGGTTTATTTTTGCTTAAAATAAATCAAATTGACTTTGTAAGTAGTAACTAGACTGGAAAATAAAATTTTTTAGACTCTAAATTAGGTTAAAATCAAGTTGAGCGGAGACATGAGATATTCGCGAAAGAGTAAGGGTAAAATCGAACAGAGAGGAAGACTTGACTCAAAAATGAATCAAGACTTCCGCTCTGTAAAAAAACGTTAAAAACATTTAAAATAAATCCAGTAATGCAGACTAGGTTAATTAAGAGTTGTAAACACAGATTTGAGACAATTTCGGAACAGGCACTTATACTGAAAATGGAAGGATAATATTTGAAAATGGTGAAAATTACAAATTTTCTCCGGAAATAAATTCTTCAACACGGAATCGGCTCAGCATCTCTTCCCAGTCGACGTCTTGCACACTAAAAAGCAATTTTATTGGTTATTACAAGTGTCTTATATTACACTTGACATTAAATTAAAATTTTAAAATCGGCATTTTGTATCGCAACGAACGTTTGGCATTGTGCTTCAGCCTTATAAAAATACCAAAATACCACTTTTCATTTGTAAAAGTAGAGGTTCCGCATTTTACAAAAAAACGCGCATTTTTTGGTCCTGTCACAAAATTTTGGCATTCCGTTTCAACCCCATTTTTCAATCGGCAACTGCCTAAAAACCCTTTGCACAGTAACTTACATAAACTTATTGCTGATTGTGGGTGTTGGGCACGTTTTGACGGTATGTTCATGGCAGCTCTTATGACACACCAGCCGACAATCTCTGCATTGATAGGCCTGCTTCATAAAGGTCGACGAGATTTTTCGCTGACACACATTGCACGTTACAGTCCTAAAAATGTATTCGCAAAAGATTTAGATCAGACTTCCGAGCTTACCCTTTTGTTTTCACCGCCACAAACGTATGTTCGTTATGAATGTGCAACTTTTTGCCGCGTTTCAAAAATTTGATGGCCACCAGGTCAGGGAGAATCTCATGGGGAATAAAGTAGTATCTGAAAAGACATTTCCAATCATTTTCAACAAATTTTCTTGGGAGCAAGATGTCAAATTTTAAAAATTTTGATTTTTACGACGAAATGTCAACTTTTTGAAAATTGTTTCAGTTTCACTCAAAGAAATAAAACAATCTTTTTCTTACTGTTTTTAGACAAAATTTTTTAATTTGAAGACATATTGATTTTTTTGACGAAATGTCAATTTTTGATAGTTATTGATTTTACTTTATTATAATAACATTTGTTGCTAAAAACTATAATGGTCGTATTTTACACAAAAACTGTGTAAATTTTGTGAGGAAAACTCACTTTTTATCATGATGATCCGGCTCTCCTAGCTCTAAAATCAGCTGTGAAGGGGAGGTTGGCTCTTTCTTGACTGGTGATGGACTTGGCTCATGGTGGTCTCCAGTGTCTGCTCTGGCTGAAAGTACCAGATTTATTGCGTTTCATAATTTTTGATAAGAAAAAAAAATTTAAGCGAAATTTAGAAAAAATTAGATTTTAAAATACCCTGAGGGAAATTGAAAAAACAAAACTTTTTTTAAAAAAATAGACTGTGTACGTCCCACTTAAAACTATCTTCCACGATATGGGCAAAAAAGGATTTTCATTACATGCTAAGCCATCAGTAATGTTTTTTCTTCAAATTTTTTACTAAATGTTACCTTTTTATACACTATTTTTCGTCACAACTTACAAAGCCGTCTGACTTGTCGCGTCTGGGATGGATCTCGACTAGGTGGAAGACTTTGCATAGCCTCTTCTAACTGCGGATTCTGATCGTCCAAACTTCTGGCTCTTTTCTTGGACGCTCTTTTTCCTCCAGTTAATCGGTCCTTCAACTCTTCGAAAAACGACCGTTCACGTTTCCTACCGCTCTTCTTTGATCGATCTCGGCCTGAAAATATGAGGATAAAAACAAAAGCCCTTAAAGCATTTTTCATTTAAAGATTGAAAAAGGATTTTTTTTGAATTTTTTATTATTTTTTGTCTTAAAACATTATAAAAAGAAGTTCTAAATCAAAAAAAATTATCTACCTACTGTTTATCACTATTCAACAGCCAAAAAACTGACTGGGAAAAACATTAGCAGCGAGTGGTTTCGATCCACCGACCTCTGGGTTATGGGCCCAGCACGCTTCCACTGCGCCACGCTGCTCACACCCGCGGTTCTCTTCGTTTTTGCTTTTATTCGAAGGCGCAAAAAGAGAGTGGATTTGTCTTTTTTAGCGAGGCTTTTTTTGTTTTCGAGTAAAAAGATTGGTAATTTCGCAACTTTTTAGGAGAAAAAACACTTTTAGATCAAAAAATACACGGGGAATTCAAAAATCATATTATATTTTGATTTTTTAAAATGGTTTGGGTAGTTTCACGTAAAAAATTGCAAAAAATTGCAAAAAAATTAAAATTTGATATTGAATATGGAAAAAACTTCTTCGATACCCCTCTAAAATAAGTTAGTCCTCCCTATTATTTAAAAAAATTCAAAAAAATACTATTATATCTTTCAAAAGTTATGAAAATACTGCAAGTTTCCCTTCAAAAAGTTTCGAATGCAAATTGGCATTCAAAAAATTTTGCCATATGTGCCGGATATAAAAGATTTATCGCATTTTTTGATTAATCTTGAAGTTTTGAGCCAAAAAATGTACAGTTGTAAAAAAATTAGTCATCAAAAATTTAAAATAATTTTTTTTGAATAAAAAAAAAAATCGCCGAAAAAATCAAAAAATCCCAAAAAATCTCTTTTCTCTACCTCTCCGCTCATCCTCCACTCCCTGACTGGTCTCTCTGGACCGATCAATCAATGGCTGATGCTCGTCACTACTCCAATTCCGTTGCAGTCCCAGTTCCTGCGGCTGGTCCGCAACTCGGACCGATCCTCTCAAGCCGCCCCGACTCAACGGCTCTTTATGCGGCCGATCCACCAATTCCGTCAAGTCTTTGCCGCTTTTGGTGATGTTCGGAGAGGGTGGCGGGCTCTTTCCTTCGGGCAGATGTTCGGTCTGGACCGACTGGAAGAGTGGGCTCTCCATGAATTGTTGGGAAAGGGCGCGGCGCTCCTTTTCGTGGAGCTCGTGCCTCGAAGGCTTGTGGGGATTGCCGCTGGAGGAGGAGTCGTTGTAGAAATCGGTCTGAAATTTTGATTTTTTTAGGGTAAAATACGGTTTATTCGGATAAACTACAATTAACTACAATTACATCAAACAAAATAAAATTTTTGAATTCGAAGATAGCTCAAGTTGAGAAGGAAAGTGTAGTAAGTTCATTGTCAGACACTGTGCGCCGGCGATAAAAGGCGAAAAAGATCTACACTTGTAGAAAAGACTTCTATCAGCCTGTCGGAAAAATACTACTCGCGCTCAAAAGTTCGGGCAATTTTGCACCGTGAACTTTTCTTTGTTTTTCCGCCGTCATCGCCGCGACTTCCCGTTTTCACCCAAGCAACATGCACTCTTCCGCGCGGCTACGCCAAAATTCACGTGCTACGTCGGCGACAAAATTGTCTAGACTTTTGAGCGCGAGTAGTAATGAGCACTGTGTCGCTGCGCCAATCGCATCGCTGAAGTGAAAAAACAATTTGATTTTGCCGCGACACAGTGCATTTTCTCGGCGGGCGGCGATGCGGTTGTTGATGCGACAAAGTGCTCAAAATTTTCCCGACAGACTGATAGTCCTTCCATAAACTCGCTGGAGGGATTTCGGCAACTTGCACCGTAAGAAAGAAAAAGTTCACTTTGCACTGTGCAATTTCTTTCTTTTTGCACGGTGCAAATGACTTTTTTGGGCTGTCCCTCGCACCCTGCCTTTTTTGTCGCGAAAATTACTCTAGCAACTTTGCCAAGGGACTAGTATTGTATCAATAACAAAACTGTGTCGCGGCAAAGTCAAATTGCTTTTCAATTCAGCGACGCGATTGGCGCAGCGACCCTTTGGTCATTATTTTCCGACAGACTGATAAATTACCGCTAAGTTTTGTCAAAATTTAAGAACAATGCCTCAGGCAATTTTCCCATCAAAGTCCCTTACCTGAATAGTCAAAACGCCAGAGACTCTATCATTTTGATACGGTCGACTTTGCAGTTGCAGATGATGAACATTATCATGCGAAGATTTCAACTCATTGACTCCAACAATTGCCAAGCCCAAAAACCTGTCATTATCCTTTCGTTTAGGCCCTGAGGCACCGAAAATTTCGATCAAAACTTCGTCACTCTTATCGTTGATTATGCTGGAAATCAAAAATTAGTGGTAAGATGAGGCAAAACGTAGTATTTTAGATGAAATTAGGGATTCTTACAACTCAGTCTCGTCGTTCCAATTAGGATTCGCCCCGCTGGCGCCAACCGTAAAGAATTTCTGGGCTGGCTCGTCCATTTCGACATGAACATAGGGATGGAGATCACCTAAAGGACTTGAAAATAAAAAAAAAGATTCAGGTCTTTATATTTTTCCGTTCAGAAAGTCGCTGGAGTGATTCGGGTGCAAAAAAAGGTCAGGGTGCGAGCGAAAGCCAAAAAAGAGAGAGTACGCAAAATTTGGAGGGTGGCGAGGAAATTGCGTTGTGGCCATTTCGCAGCCAATTTTTCGCAGAAAATAATGATTTTTTGCACAAACTTTGCCCCAAACCTTAAAATAAAATTGAAAGTCTTTCTGAAAAATCGCTGAAGTAATTTTTTTTTTTTTTGCACTGTGCAAAAAAAGTCAGACTGTGAACAATACCGAAAAAAGCCTATTGCACGGTGTAAAAAGCAAGAAATTGCACAGTGAAAAGTGAACTTCAAGCGGGGCTTTCGAATTTTTGCGTAAAACATTTTCAGGCCGTCTCTTCCCCGCACCTTTTGCATGGCCAATCGCATCTCCTCTTCAAAGATGAGGGAGAAAATTGGGTTTTTCGAGACGATAAAGAAAGAGACAAAATTTTGCAAATGAACAAGAAAACAGTGTAACAATAAGTGTTTCATAGCCCGAGCTGAAATGGCTCTAACTTTAACTTCTTTATTTTTTGCTCAAATCTAAAGTTTCTGTTTTTCCCTGAATCCTCCCGTTTTGTTCGATACCAATTATGTTACAGGCATCCAGAAATTCCATAGTAAAAATCAAAAAATATCGGAAAATCAGTTGTATCTTGGGACAGTCAAAGGTATTATATTACTAGTTCGTTCATAAAGTCGCTGAAATGATTTCCGCGACGTGAACTGTGAGAGAACAAAAGTTCACTTTTCACTGTGCAATTTTTTGCTTTTTGCACCGTGCAATAGGCTTTTTTCGGCTATTGCTCACAGTCTGACTTTTTTTGCACAGTGCAAACAACAAAAATTGCTACAGCGATTTTTCAGAAAGACTTTCAATTCCATTTTAAGGGTTGGGGCAAAGTTTGTGCAAAAAATCATTATTTTCTGCGAAAAATTGGCTGCGAAATGGCCACAATGCAATTTCCTCGCCACTCTCCAAAATGCGTACTCTCTCGCCTGCAAAGATCGTCAAATGTAGGCATGTCATGTAGGCCAGATTTGATCAAGCCTCAAGTAGCACTCTTGAAGCACTGTCTTGATTATTAAAATCATCAATATGTAAACCTTCCAAACTCACCGGAAATGTTGAGTCGTTGCGCTTTCACAACTTTGAAGCGGAGTCTGTTCACCGGATGGGCGTTTGAGGGCTTCTAAAATTCGAAATTTAAAGGGCCAGAACTAGACATAGCTCCCGGGCTGGGCCGTGCCGAAAATTGCGGCCCCGAGCTGTTTCAAATTTTCCTTGGCTCGTCGATATCAAATCGTTTGGAAAATATAACATAACTTAGATAGGACGAAAGAAAAATTTAGAAAAGTGGTGTAAACCTTTTGAAAATGATCGTATAGAGTTGTGCGTGATTTCTCTCCCTGTATGATAGGGCTTCGACACTCTATTTTTGTTTGTTACCCCAATTTTTGCCTCCAGAATTTTAGTTATTACGGGACAAAGCAGATCTAAAACGGCCCGGCCCGGGAGCCATGTCTAGCCAGAACAGCTACTTTTGATTCGCGCTTTTTACGGCGTGGGAACAAAATTTCCAAAAAACTTTCTCCGTCTACTGTACCAATAACAACGGAAAAAAATAATAGTGACATTCTACATGCTTACTAATAATTATTTTACTGTTTGTAATTTTGCCCCTATATATTGCTCTGTGAGTCGTTTTAGAACACAAATCATCGAAATTGCCAGCCAAAAAGATGTACTCGTCGCTTTACGGTTTGGAAGACAAAATGTCACATAAACTTTTCTGTCCCTCGTTACGGGATTGGCAATGGTTTGAAACGGGGGCGTAGCTGAGGAGTCGGCTGGGGGGAGGTATGTTTTTGGACTACAAGTAGCTTACACGAGAAAAATCATTCTATGCTTACTAATAATTATTTTACTGTTTGCAATTCTGCCGCCTTTGTTTTTGCTGCAGGACATAAAAAAACCTTTTTGACATTTCGTTCCACACGCCGTAAAAATCGCAATTCAAAAGTAGCTGTTCTGTCCCTTTAAAAAACAATAGCTCAAAATTTCTCTTACAGACGACGGACTCAGATAGCTTCCATTTTGAATTTTATGCGTGTCCAATTGATTCCCATACCCACCAGTTTGTTGGCTCTGATAAGGAGCGTCGTTGTTGTGGACGGCCGAAATGTATTCGTGGAAATTGATGCTCAAAACCGCGGACGCAATGCATTTGCGGATCAGGCCTTCGACTTTGGGGTTGTCAACAGAATTGTCGTTGAATGCCGCCTGAAAGTGGTCGAATGATTTGAAAAACACAAATTCTGTCGGCTTTCGGACCTATGTATATACCTATGTATGTTTCCATAAAGGGCGTAAGTTTTTTGTCGCTAAGCAAAAACCCCTCTTTTTGCACAGTGCTTTTCACCTTTTTCTCCAAGTTTTTGCCCCGTGCATTAATTGCAGCGACGTAGCCTTTTTTCAACTGTTGCGTGCATTTGCGCAGTGCAGAGCCTTTTTCAAGTTTGCACTGTGCGAAAAACAGAGAAAGTGCACGGTGCGTGAGCAAAAATTAGAGAAAAAAGGAAAAATGCACCGTGCGCCGGCGATAAAAAGCGAAAAAAATCTACGCACGTCAAGAAAAAATAAAATAAAAGCGCTCAATGAAAAATTCTTGGCATTCTGCTTTAGCTCGAGAAGAAATTTTTGCTCCAAGGATAACCTGATTACACATTGAAGGTGAGGTAGAATGGGGTTACTTCATCCATAAATTTGAAGCTGACCTCTTGCTTAACCTCACCATACATAGTTCACACAAAAAATTTTCTGCCTTCTATCTGTTTGAAACGCAAACAAACAACGCATAAATAAAGTTGCGATTTCGGCGATTTCTCCAAGAGTTTCCTTTGCCCCTGTTTGACTTTTCACAGGCACATAGTCTAGAGGATGGCGGATTTTTTGAGCCTAGCATGGAAAAAATCTGTGGAGTCAGTTTCGAGATAAAAAATCTCTTCATTTTACCCAATATTTCGCCTTCGTCCCACCTGGTCTAAAAAATCCGTCATCGAGACGGATGTTTTGGACTCTCTTTTTTCGCCTAACGATCAAAAGTCCGCGCACTTTATGGAAATATTAGTAGAAGCTCCAATTTTTTTGCAACCATTCTCTGCTCTTACCGGTTTATCAACATCCACAAGTTGGATGCGCATTTCCGGTCGCCCACTGAAGCAGCTCATCAAGTACACTTCTTCGGCAATGTAGGCTAAACGCGCTTCGCACTGAAAAAAATCGTTTTCTTTTTCAAAATGCCCAATTTTTTGGATTTCGAGATAAAAAATCCTACTTCTCCATAAAGATCGTTGACTTCAGCTTCATAATTCGACACAACGATATGATTATCCACACTTTCCGAGGCAATTAGTCGTAGAACCGCTTTCGGGATGCGAACATTCGCATTTACTATCTAAAATACGAATAATTTGTTTTCAAAAATTGAAAAAAATTACCAATTGGCCATTTGCATTTCGGTGTGGTCGGATATTCGATAGCCTCGGGCATCTGTCCGGATCCGGAATTGATTGGGCGCGCTCGAAAAGGACTTCATTTTGACCCTACACACATAAAATAACATGGCTCATTGGAAGAAGAAAAATTGATGACAAATTGGCCTACCGGAACACTCAGCTTCTTGGCCACATCATTCAATGAGTTCAGCCATAAATCTGTGAGACCAATCGGGAAGGAGTTATGAGAAGCCAGCCAGATGATCACCTCATTTATCCATTCGCTTTGCTGACTAGAACATGTGCAATTAGGGAAATAGATAATAAACAGATGATAAATACTAGTTTGTCCGGAAAGTCGCTCTAGTGATATTGGAAAGTCGCTCTAGTGTTATTTCGGCGAAATGCACTGTGAGAAAACAAAAGTACACTTTGCACTGTGCAATTTCTTGCTTTTTGCACAGTGCAAATGGCTTTTTTGGCCCGTCGCCCGCCCTTCCTAACTTTTTTGCACAGTGCAAACGCCAAAAATCACTTCAACGGCCTTACGAACAGACTAATACCCATATTTGCAGTATCATTTTCACTAAAAAAATCGGCCCACTTACCCATCATAGCTGCCAACTCCATTGGCCAACGTCCGATTCAGCTCGCTCTTCCGTCGCTCTTCGAGCGCTTTCTTGGCGGCTTCGGCTTTTTCCTTGTCGGCCTTTTGTTTCTGATTCCTCGTCAAAAACCACCAACTGAGGAATGCGACCACGATCCAGGAGAACACAATCAACCCCGCATTGCTCAGCAATGGGTTTTGCGTCGTCGGAGCTCCCGCCTTCGGCGGGGGAGTTGCGGAACTTGGGGCCTTTGCGGTAAGCGGAGGCGGAGGCGGCTTGGCCGCCGGAGCCGGCCGAGTTGCGCGCGCCAGGGTAGAGGACTCTAAAAAGGCTGAGATCATCGGTTAATAATTATAAAATAAGTTCTTAATATCTATGCGATCTTATCTTATATATACAATCGGATTTAAAATAAATAGGTTTAAAATAAATAGGTGGGGTCAAAGGCATAAGAAAAAATGTAGGCTACGTTTTGACAAAGTACGTACAAGATTCTCAGCATATGTTTTGAAAAACAAGCTGAAATTAAAAAGTCGAAAAGTGGCAAAACCTAATTTTAAACGGTTAATACAGCTACTTTTAAATCAAGTGTTTTACAGGTTAGAGAATAAAATGCCCAAAAAAAAGCTTTTTGACTCTTGCCACGAAAATAAGGCTGGAAAAAAGAAAATAAAAAAATTATTATTAGTACGCATGTAAAATGTTACATTATTTTTTCTTCTTGTGACTAGTCCGTCCGGAAAGTCGCTGGATTGATCTTTGGTGTTTGCACCGTGCAAGAAAAGTCAGGGTGCGAGCGACAGCCGAAAAAAGCCTATTGCACGGTGCAAAAAGCAAGAAATTGCACAGTGCTACTCGGAACAGAAAATCCTGATAATCTGCAGAGTGCGGTTTTTGCGTGGCGCTGCGAAAATCGCGAAAAAGGTGCTTTGCACAGTGCATTTTGACAGAAAAACAACATTTTGCACGGTGCATTTTGTTGTTTTTGGACTTACGCGCGAGACGCCAGTTTTTCAGAGCGATTTTTCGGTGCGACAAATCTTTTGCGCTCGACAAATTGCCAAGACTTTCTGTCCAACAGTAGTACAAGGTAAACTTTCGTTTTCTCAGAGTGCATGTCGCGGAAATCACTCCAGCGACTTTACGAACAGACTAGTATTGCTATAATAGACAAATCATTTTTTTGGAGATTTCGTTTCCCACGCCGACGCAAAAGTAGCTGTACTGGAAATCAAGAAATTAAGAAAAGGCACCACCTTTTCAATATAACCAACCCAAAATGCTCTAAAATTTTCCCAGACACAAGTTTCCTTATCGCTTCCAAGCTTTCTTCCCATGTGTTACGTGAAGCTCGACTATTAACGGCTAAAACACCACTCTCCTCTCATCATTTACACAGATGCGTCTCCCAAAAATATAATCCAAATTTGAGGGCTAAACAAACAAGGAAAGTCCCCAAGTGCAACGCTCCGATTTTTTTTTAATTTCGCACACACTTCAAACATAAGCCACTTATCAATTCCTAAAAATTTTAGCTCGCGCTTTGTAGGTTCAGTCGAGATACTCAACGATTTTTGCGGACGAGATAGTACGCGAAACGCGGAGAGCCGTCACAGAGGAAAACACTTTTTGGCCATAATTTCGCCAGCTTCGCGCAGAAAAAGTGAATTTTTTGTAGAGATATTGCCTTCTGTGGTAGAAATAGGCATGTATCTTTTCGTGCCAAAATTTGCAAAAAAAATGTCGCATTTTCGCCAACTTTCGATTCGAAAATCCTGGTCGTTTCTGCAAAACGCGAGCTCGGGGTCGCTCATATGTCTTTAAAAAAATAATACTAAATTTGTGCCAAGTATCACCAAAGTCTGAGCGTCGTACTTGGGGTACTTCAATGTTATTGATTCGAAAATAATCGAAACCCTTTAAACCCTTCAAAAAAATTGGCACAAACTCCCCCATGGGAATTGATTTTTGGGGCCCGAAAAAAGTCGTCAAAAACACTTTTGCACCTTCGAAATCGCTTCGAAAAACTACATTTTCAAAAAAAGCTCAGGGCCGGGAGGTCCGGCCGGAAGAAGAGAGGGCCAAGGCAAACGCCTCGAGCAATTGTTTTGAGGACAAAAAAAGGTTTGGATCAAGAGCTGATGGGGAAAAAACGAAACGGGTTGGGGAGAAAGTAAAGCCGTGAAAAAACGGGATCAACATTAGAGAAGTCAAAGGCTTGAGCGCCGGCTTAAAATAGGACATGCGACCAACAAGGGAGGAAAAGGAAACGACAGCGACGTTGGTGAACAAAAACAGCAAGGTAAAATACAAAATCATCGGTAAATGTATATATAATATCATAAACTCTTCCAAGTGCGACGCTCAGATTTTGATGAAACTTGGCACAAATTTAGTATTTAGTATTATTTTTTCTAAGACATATGCCACACTCCTAAATCGCGCATTGCAGAAACGATCAAGATTTTTAGATCAAAAGTTAGCGAAAAGCTAACAATTTTTTGCGAATTTTGGTACGGAAAGTTTCATGCCTATTTCTAACATAGAGGGTAATGTTTCCACATAAAAATTTTTTTTTTGCACGAAACTGGCAAAGTTATGGCAAAAAAATGTTTTCCTCCCTGACCGCTCTCCGCATTTTGCGTGCTCTCTCGGCCGCAAAGATCGTTCAGTATCTCGGAGCTCCTTGCAAAGCGCAAGCTAAAATCTTCAGGAATTGATATCTGGCCTATGTCTGACGTGCGTGCAAAACCTAAAGAAAATCTGAGCGTCGTAATCGGCCAGAACAGCTACTTTTGAATTGCGCTTTTTACGGCGTGCAAAACAAAATGTTAAAGAAGTTTTTTTGTGTCCTGCAACGAAAACAAAAGCGGCAAAGTGACAAACAGTAAAAGATTGCTTTGTAAGCATGCAGAATGTTACCATTACATTTTTCCCGTTGTGATTGGTAAAGTATAGGACAAAAGTGTTTGGACATTTCGTTTCCACGCCGTAAAAAGCCCGATTCAAATGTAGCTGTACTCTCCCTTTAATCGACAATTTTTGGAAATGTCTCAAAAATTGTTTCCTCTAATTCGCGAATTAACAAGAGACATGCTATTACACAAGTTTGCTAAACGGCAATTACGGGAAAAGAAAAATGGGCGAAAGGAAACTTGGAACAAAGGAGGAGAACAGAGGCAATCTGCAGAGATCCCAATCAATCATATTCGGATTGTCAACAGCGTTTTGGTATGTTTGCAAAAGTCGATTTTGACAAAGATTTTTACATAACACATAAAAATTTCAAAATTTCTGTAAAACATGGGCTAAAACCACAAGTAAAATCTTACAAACACTTGAAAAAATTTTTAAGGAAAATATCTCAAACAGAAACTTGAAACTTTGCTTGTATATGCTTCATACCTGTCTATTAACCCTGAAAATTTCATCTTAGACTTTAAGGAAAGAGCCGAGATATTTAACGATCTTTTGGGCTGAGAGAGTACGCCAAATGAGGAGAGTCGGCGAGAGCATTCAAAGAGAAGGCTAAGAATCTCACAAACAGTGAAACCGTACGCAAAACAAAAGCTGTCTATGACAAACAATTTCAAAGGTCTCAGAATTTGTTATAAAGAGGTTTTCTTGTATGCAGTTCGTTCTACAAAGGTTTTACTGAATTTCATTTGCAACAAAATCGGAAAATGTGAAAAAAATCATTTTCCGTTACTTTAGAAAAAAACCTGTACCACAGTTAAACATCCGTACAAGAAACTTCCGTACAACAAAACCTGTGTATACGAACAATTTTTGAGGTCACAAAAGACCATTTTAGTCCAAAATGAACCTCCGTACAATGAAACATACATTTCTACTAGACCGTCCGGAAAGCCGTTGGAGTGATTTTGGCGACATGCACTGTGCAAAAAAGTCAGGATTCAAGCGACAGCCGAAAAAAGCGTATTGCACGGTGCAAAAAGCAAAAAATTGCACAGTGCAAAGGGAACTTTTGTTTTTGCACAGTGCAGGTCACCGAAATTACTCCAGCGACGTTGCGGTCGGATTAGTATAACAAATATCTTTTTGTTTCTGCAGAACTCGTTGTACAGAGGTTTGACTGTACGCCTCAACAAATTTTTTTTTATCGAAAACATTTATAATATTTAACTCACTGTATTTTACAACCCCCCCCCTTTCATTTCATCAAATAAATCACAATTTTAGAGCCTCAAAAATCCACACTTTGCACCCGCCTTGGAGAAATTAGCCTAGTCATGTTCCCTCTAATTTCCCGTCCCCTCAAAACTCAACCGCTCATTTTGTTCGCCTGCCCGGAGGGCTTGAAGAGATTTTCTTCCAAAGTTTCAAATCGCTTCGCTCTCGGTCTCTCGCCGTCTCTTTTAAAACGTTTTTTCGGATTTTCTCGAAGGGAATGGCCGGGAATTTTTTCGAAAAATTGGAAAATACAGGTCTAAAAAAATTAAAAATTAAATTTTTGCTGCACAAGTCCGTCCGCAAAGCCGTTGGAATGATTTCCGTAACATGCACTGTGCAAAAACAAAAGTTCACTTTGCACTGTGCACTTTCTTGCTTTTTGCACCGTGCAATAGGCTTTGTTTTGGCTGTCGCTCGCAACCTGACTTTTTTTGCACAGTGCATTTCGCCAATATCACTCCAACGACTTTCCGGACGGTCTAGTAGAAATGTATGTTTCATTGTACGGAGGTTCATTTTGAACTAAAATTGTCTTTTGCAACCTCAAAAATTGTTTGTATACACAGGTTTTGTTGTACGGAAGTTTCTTGTACGGAGGTTTAACTGTGGCTACAGGATTTTATTGACTGTCGCTTGCAACCTGACTTTTTTTGCACAGTGCATGTCGCCAAAATCACTCCAGCGACTTTCCGGACGGACTACTACGGCATTTCAAAACTGCGTAGACTTTTTTGTCGCGACCCGCACAGTGCACATTCTTGACAGTGCATTTGACACCTTTTGCACTGTGCAATCGAAATATCGCGGCGGCACAAATTTTTTTCGACTACGACGTCGCGCCGGCGCCCGGAGTTTTGCACAGTGCAAACGGCATTTTTGAGGTTTGCACAGTGCAAAATGCTTCAAAAAGGTGCGCGCAACGTGCAAAAAGAAATAAAATGCACCGTGCGGAGCGACAAAAAGTCTACGCACTTTTGATAAGGTAGTAGTAAAGAAAGTTTGTCATAGAGCAATCAATGTTTTTAAAAATTTTTTGATTTTTCTTGGAAAAAATTTTAAAAAATTAATTTGCAAAAATTTTTTTAATTTTCAATTTAAGAATTAAAAAAAGTTTTGTTATAAAAAACCTTTATTATATTGAGACTTTGCCCTACAGTCATTTGCAAAATTTTCTTTTTTTCTCTCCCGTCTCGAAAAACCCAACTGTCTCCCTCATTTTTGAAGAGGAGATCCGATCGGCCATGCAAAATCTGCGGGGAGACGGCCGTAAAAATGTTTTACGAAAAAATTCGAAGCCCCGCTCGAAAATTTCTGATGGCCTCACTTCGGGACACTGACCAAACCACAATTGTTCCGCTAAATACCACAATTGTTCCGCTAAAAATTTTGGAAAATGGTTATAATATTTTTTTGATTTTTTTCCCGCAAAAACCTTTAAAAAATTGTAAAAGCCACAAGGGAAAGGGAAGGACTAATAGTTGGCCAAAAGCATATGCGTGACTCCTAGCGCGCGACAACATTTGATCATTTTTTAAAAGATTTTGCCATTTGACGTCAAATGTAATATAATTTTTTATCTCAATTTTTACTTTTTAATGCCGTTTCCATCTACAACGTGAGTATATATGGATGAATTCCAGAATCAATTACCCGATCCATTGAAAGTGCAAGAAGAGTCAGGCTGCGAGCGACAGCCGAAAAAAGCCTATTGCACGGTGCAAAAAGCAGGAAATTGCACAGTGCAAAGGGAATTTTTGTTTTCTCACAGTGCATGTCGCGGAAACTGCTCCAGCGACTTTAAGGACGGAATAATATATATCTTAAAAGTCCAAAAAATATTGTTTTCGTGTTGAAACGGACTAGTAAAATTCATACTGTTTTAAAAACTCCTTACCAAATGTTTTTAGAGAATCCTAACCCAAAAACTTTAAATTTAAATATCCAAAAATTGAATTTAAAATTATTTTTAAACATTTTTTCTTAAATTAAAAAAATCATCATTATAATGCATACACAATTCATTCTCCATCAAAAAAATACAATTACTTTATTGCTGTAACATTCCTAAATTACCAATCATATCATTTCATGTGCGATTTCCCACTTTCTCATCACAATTTGGCCAACATCTCATTTCTCGATAGCTCAAGAAATGATCAACTTTCGAGGAGTTTGGGAACCAATCTTTTCGGAAGAATTCCTCCTTTCTGATCAGCTCTTTCTTCACTTCTTTACATGAAACCTTGTTTGTCATGTTCCAGTTCCAGCCATTAAAGTTGCGACCACATTCCGAAACATTGAATTTTTGCTAAAAAATGAAAAAAAAAAATTTTTAATTTTATATATCAAAAATAAAAAATTATTTTTAAGGGACAGTGCAACTTGTTTTGAATCACGCGTTAAACGGCGTGGGAACAAAATGTCCAAAAAGTTTCTTCGTCTACTGTTCCAATAAAAACGGAAAAACATTATGGTGACATTCTACACATTCTACATTCTTGCTAGTAATAATTTTATTTTTACTCCAGCTACTTCGCGGATGGATTAGTAGCGAGCTACTGTTATGCAAGCCTCTCTACAAAGTATATGCCAGTTTAAAGGACTGGATAGCTACTTTTACATCGCGTTTTTGACGGTGTTGAACCGAAATGTAAAAAAATTTTCTTTGTGTACTGTACCAATAACAACGTAAAAAAATTACGGTGACATTCTACATGCCTACTAATTATTACTTCACTTTTTGCAACTCTGTCGCCTTTGTTTTCGCTGCAGGACATTAAAAACTTTTTTGACATTTCGTTTCACACGCCGCAAAACGCGCAATTTTAAAGTAGCTGTTCTGGCCCTTTAAGTTACCAAAAAATGTTTAAATAAAATTTTTAGGGTATCTCAAAGTGAAATTTTTGGATCTCCTTAAATTTTCTCTTAAAACCTACCGTAAATATCGGATTTTTCTCCTCTTTTACTCCATGGAACATAAAGTCATGAGCGCAGGAAATGGGACGGTCCGCTTGGAGATCACGAGCCAAGCCTTGGGCTCTTCGGTGGAGTCGGATTTTTCCCGGGAATTCCCGTTGAGCGCCCAGAATCCAACGAACGCAAGTCACATAGCCAAAATACGTGCTAATGCCTCCGACTTTGTGCCGAACCTTGTTGCAATAGTCAATTTCGGGCTTTGCTTCGGGCCGCAGAGTTCTGGCGAGATGAATCTGAAAAATAGATAAAAAAAAAAAAAAAAAAAAAATCAAAAAAAAATTCAAATCTTACAAGCAACGCTCCATTGTCGAGATTTGAGAACCAATACCCTCTCTGTGTCTTCTTTTCATTAAAATATCCGGCCCAATCCAACAAAAAATTTCGTGAAAAATTTGAATATCTGACCAGAAAATTGCCTGCGGCAAATTCAAAATTGTGAAATCGCTCGTAAAAAATGAGATCAACTGAGGGATCAATGTACTCTTCGATGCAATGATTCGGATTCACCACGGCGGTATCTGAAAAAAAAAATTTTTCAAGCGTGCGAGCTGCGCCCAGGCAAGCATTGGTATTTGGGAAAATTAAAGTAAAAATTGGTAAAAAAAGAAATTCTAAAAACTGTATGAATCCAGAAGACATTGAAATAAAATTTTATAGCAAATTATCCAAGTTTTTAACTCCGCGAGCTGCGCCCAGTTCGTACTTTAATTTTTGAAAAAACAAAATAAAAAAATGGACAATGGTATTTCTGTGGTATGGATTTGTCATAAAAACAATTTCATTCAATTTTTATACCAGTAAAGCAAGTTTTTTTATTTCCGAGTTGCGCCCTGGCAGTCTTTTGGTATTTTGCTAGAAATCGAAAAAAACGTTCCAAAAGACTACTACCATCGTATAACCATAACAAATTTTTTAAAATTCAAAAAAAAGTGTAATCATGACATATTTTAGTCTTCTTTTCAAAAAAAAAGGACCTTTTCTTACCTCCGTCGAGAACCAATAACCAATCCACTTTTTTGGCATACAACGCGACGGCGCAGTGCCTTCTAAACATAATCTTCTTGTATTGTGAACAGTGCGTTTGGGTCTCGTTATCCTTTGCCACATCAATCTCGAACAACGTGTAATTTGTCGATCTCACGTAGCAACGAATGGAGTCGCGAGCTGTTGGAGAAGTTCTGAAATCGATTTGAAAAGACATATTAGATTGAAAAACAAATAAATTTTAACGATTTTATTTGTTTTGCGGGCATAATCAAAAAAAATGAAGAAAAATTCAGTTTTAGTTTTAGCGAGCTGCGCCCAAGAAGTCGACAGAGGAGTCAAAAATCACAAAAGAAAATCTTTTTGAGCAAATAAATGACGAGCGTAGATCATACAGAAGTATAAAGAATAAGTATAAAAAAACTGTGGTTTTATCAAGAAATTTACTTGGGCGAGCTGCGCCCAGGCAAAATTCAGGTTTTGAGTGAAATAAAACGAAAAATGGTCAAGGAAATTACTGTTACCAATACAGAAACCGGCCCAACTAAAAATAATGATTAAAGTGACCGATTTTCTAGAAATTCGCAAAAAAAATAAACAAAAATATTCCATTTTTTTTGTTTTAAGGACAGTACAGCTACTTTTGAATCGCGCTTTTCACGGCGTGGAAACGAAATGTAAAAAGTTTCTTTGTCTACTGTACCTATAACGAAAAAAATAATGCTGACAGTCGACATGCTTAATAATAATTATTTTACTGTTTGTAACTCTGCCGTCTTTGTTTTCGTTGCAGGACGTAGAAAAACTTCTTTGACATTTCGTTTCACACGCCGTAAGCGCGCAATTTAAAAGTAGTTGGCCCTTTAAAAACCTACCTATTCTTCCAATTACCGACAAAAATCCCAATCTTGCCATAGATTGCAGGGCATTCTTCCATATTCTTCCTTCTCTTGAAGTCTCCCAAAGCTTCTTTTGCCCAATTTGAGGTCTTGCTGGAATGACGGACCGCGCTCGGAGAATATTTCTCCTGCTGATAGGAGAGTAAGGCCAGTCCGAAGAGGAAAAGTACCTAGAATAAGTTAAATTATTGAAAAATGTAAAAATTTCTTACCAAATGTGCGACCAATCGCCTTTTCATGGTTCAAAAAAATTATAAAATGAGGCGATTTTTTTTCAAAATGATTTTTGAGGGATTTTAAGAAATAAAAATTTTTATGCAAATTTCGTAAAAATATTTGCATTTTTTAATCAAAAAATCTGAAAATTTATGATTTTAAAAATTTTGTTGTTATTTTTTAAAAAAATCGAAAAAAATTCCTGAAAATTTTAGCTCGCGATATTAAACGGCTTTTGCGGTCGAGAGAGTACGCAAAATGCGGAGAGCGGTCAGAGAGAAAAACACTTTTTGGCCATAACTTTGTCAGTTTCGTGCGGAAAAAATTGATTTTTTGTGGAAACATTACCCTCTATGTTAGTGATAGGCATAAAGCTTTTTGTACCAAAAATTCGCAAAAAATTGTTAAATTTTCACTAAGTTTTGATCTAAAATCTTGATCGTTTATGCAAAGCGCGATTTAGGAGTGTGGCATATGTCTTAGAAAAAATAATACTAAATGTGTGCCAAGTTTCATCAAAATCTGAGCGTCGCACTTGTGAGACTTCCTTGGTAAATAAAAATACAATTAATAACAGATAAATAGTATTTATTATTTCATTTTGGTTCTCAATTTCTCATCACAATTCGGCCAGCATCTCGCAATTTCTCGGTATCTTAGAGGGTGATCAATTTTGGACGAACTTGGATACCAATCTTCCCGATATCTTTGTTCCTTTCGAATCAAGTGCTCTTTCAACTCGTCGCATGAAATTCGTCTCCTTCCTTCCCAATTCCAGCCATCAAAACCGGAGCCGCAACGAGAAATGTCAAGTGGTCCCTGAAAAGATGGCATAATAGAGAAATTGAAGAAATTAGGAGTCGTATACTACCCGCGCCATAAAGTCCCGACCGTTTTTACTCAAGCGACATGCACTTTTACGCGACCGCACTCTAATTTTCGCGCGCTACATCAGCGAAAAAAATTGTCGGGAATTTATGGCGCGAGTAGTATGTACTAATCCGTCCGCAACGTCGCTGGAGTGATTTCCGCGATATACACTGTGCACAAACAAAAACTCACTTTGCATTGTGTTAAATTTTTCGAAAAATTAAAAAATACAGGTTTAATAAAATTTTTAAACATAAATTTTTGTTATACTAGTCTGTTCGTAAAGTCGCTGGAGTGAGTTTAGCGACGTGCACTGTGGGAAAAAAAAAAGTTCACTTTTTCACTTTGCACTGTGCAATTTCTTGCTTATTGCATTAGGCTTTTTTTCGGCTGTCGCTCGCACCCTGACGTTTTTTGCACAGTGCATGTCGCCGAAATTACTTCAGGGGCTTTGCAAAAGGACTAGTATGACAGATTTTGACTAAATTTGAGACAAATTAGATTAATCCCTTCCAAGACATGCGAAAAATTCTCAGCTCGCCTTTTGCAGAAACCAACGAGATTTTGAGGCCAAAAGTTGGAAAAAATGTGACATTTTTTTGCAAATTTTGGCATGAAAAGTTTCATTTCTATTTTTGCCATGAAAGATCACGTTTGAAACGGGCAAAGATATGGCCAAAAATGGTTTTTTCCCTCTGACCGCTCTCCGCATTTTGCGTACTCGTTGAATATCTCGGCTGCGCGTACAAAGCGCGAGCCAAAATTTTCCGGAATGAACATGTGGCCTATGCCGAAACTGGCAAGTTATAGCCAAAAAAGTGTTTTCCTCTGTGACCACTCTCCGCGTTTCACGTACTCTCTCGGCTGCAAAGATTGTTAAATATCCCGTATCTACCTGCAAAGCGCGACCTAAAATTTTCAGGAATTGCTATGTGGCATATGCCTGACGTGCATGCAAAATTTTAAAAAAATCTGAGCGTCGCACTTAGAGTACTTCCCTGTAAATAAAAATTGAAAATTAATAAAATTTATAAAATTTTTTTCGATTTTCTTAAAAAAATAACAATAAAATTTTTAAAATCGTAAATTGCTATCAGATGGTGATCATTTTTTTTGCTATTACAAATTTGTGTTTCTGGGAATTTAACGATTTACTACCCAACTCTCAGCCAAAACTTGTTATATCTAAGATGCACTATAACTTTTTACATTACTTTATCCACAAAAATCCCACCTCAAAAACGGAGTGCAGAACATGTTTATAATCATGAAACATAAAGTCCAATTCGCAGAACCCAAACGTTGTCGACCATCCATCGCGAACGAAGCTCTGCGCTTTTCGAAACAGCCGAATTTTGCCCGGAAATTCCCGTTGAGCCCCCAAAATCCATCGAACGCAGGTGACATAGCCAAAATACTGGTCTAGGTTCGTGATCCCAAGACGAATTTCGTTACAGTACTCGAGCTCAGGCTTGGCACTCGGACGGAGCGTTCGGGCGAGGTGGATCTGAATTTTTTTTGGAAAAAATTCAAAAATAAGTAAAAAATTGAAAAAAATCGGAAATTTTTCCAAAAAATTCAAAATTTGTAGAATTAAAATTTTAAAAATTGAAAAAATCCTAAAAATAACATGCAAAAAGTTAAAAAATTGAAAAAAATCGGAAAATTTCCAAAAAATTTCAAAATTTGTAGAATTAAAATTTTAAAAATCGAAAAAATCTTAAAAATAACATGCAAAAAGTAAAAAAATTGAAAAAACAAAAAATAAATTTTTTTTTACATTTTAAAAAAAGTAAAATTCCGAAAAATTCGCTCTTTTGCCCAAAAAACTCACATGCAATGCTCCATTATCAAAATTACTGAACCAGGTTTTTCCGCTATCCAAAATTTTCCGCATTTCTTTGTCGTATTCCGCCCATTCCATCAAAAATTTCTCGCTAAATTTGGAATATCGGACCAAATAATTTCCGGCGTTGAATTCGAAATTAAAAAACCTTTCGTAGAAGAGCATATCTACTGAAGGATCGATGTATTCTTCAATGCAATGATTGGGATTGATAATTGCGGTATCTGTAAGAAAAAATTTTATTGCGCAAGCTGCGCCCATGAAAGCTCTCTATTTTCAAAGGAACGGGAACAAAAAATTCGCTAGATTAAAAATAACGTATTTTAAAATGCCATCTCAAAGTTATTTGTCGTAAATCACTAAACCCATAAAAAGGAGGGCGCGAGCTGCGCCCATGCAAATTGCGAACTATTTGTTTGCTCAATTTAAAGAAGTAATTTTTATGTTACAAATGTAATTAAATTTTTTTCATTATACCAGAGCAACCAAAATTTGCATACGCGAGCTGCGCCCGAGAAAAGCGAAAAAATATATCTGCAAAATACAATAAGATATTTTCTCTCGCCATTCAAGACTAAGCAAAGTCACGAAATCCGTTTGTACAATTTTTTGCGGTCGTTTTTCCAATATTCTTCAACGCGCGAGCTGCGCCCGGAAAAAGCGTTAATATTGGATCAACCTTTAAAAAATAACCCTTTTGAGGACCTAGTGGCCCAAGTAATTCATGAAGCCTATTTCAAGTGTCTTCGCAATGATTTTAGGCAATTTTGGCAACCGCGAGCTGCGTCCTGGCTAAGCGTAATTTCGCAGGAAATCAAGCGGGAAAATAGTAAAAAGCAATTGAATGTGCCCACGTATGGTCAGAAAAAATTTCATCCGAAAAATTTGACAAAATTATCATGTCGTTATGACATATATTTTGCAAAAAAAATATAAAACAAATTTTTTTAGTATTACTCACCTCCATCCAACACCAACATCCAATCCACTTTTTGAGAATACAACGCAACAGCGCATTGCCGTCGAAACATAGGATGACCATATTCCGAACAATGCGTCAACGTTTCATTGTCTTTTGTCACATCAACCTCAAACAATGTGTAGTTGGTCGATTTCACGTAGCAATGCAACGAATCGATGGCTGTTTTGTAGGCCTGCTTACTGCCCCAATAAGCGACAAAAATCCCGACTTTGCCGTAAGTCGGAGGGCATTCGCCCATGTTGACACGAACATTGGAACGGAGCTTTTGTGGGGGTTCGGTGATGATACGACTGCCATTAAGAGATGTGGAATTAAAACTTTTCTGGACCAAATGTTGGGAAAAGTTTGTCGTCAGCGAAACTCCGTGAGTATAGTTGAAGGAGGCAAAATAAGTTAGGCAAGTGATGCAAATCCCGAGAATAATCTGAAAACATGTTTTTGCAGCGTATGGCCAAGATCTTCCTAAAAGGTCTATTATATATAACAGGGGAAGTAGTCCAAGTGCGACGCTCAGATTTTGATAAAATTTGGCACAAATTTAGTATTAATAATACTGAATTGTTAATAATACTAAATTTGGCACAAATTTAGGATTATTTCTTTTTAAGACATTTGCGAGACCCCTAGCTCGCGCTTTGCAGAAACCACCAAGATTTTTAGATCGAAAATTGAGGTCTTGCTACAATAACCAACTGTACTGGAAGAATTTTTCTCTTTTTCTCCTGCTGGCAGAAGAGTAAAGCCAATCCGAAGAGAAAAAATGCCTAGATTAAGTTAAAATATTCAAAAATGGAAAAATTTCTTACCAAAGGTGCGACCAAACGCCTTTCCATGACCCAAAAAAAATATAAAATGAAGCGATTTTTTTGTTTAAAATAATTTTTGAGGGATTTTAATTTTGGAAAATTAAAATTTTTACGTAAATTTCCTAAAAATTTGCACTTTTTATTCAAAAAATCTGAAAATTTATAATTTTAACGTTTTTATTCTAATTTTTCAAAAAAAATCGAAAGAATTTTAAAAAATTTTATTTTTTTTATTTTGTATTAACAGGTATGTACACGGTGACCCAAGATTTTTGGGACCTATATCTTGGCTTACAGCGTTTGAACCAGAAAAGATTGGGACATGAAATTTTACGGAGTTGTTGCCCTTGGAGGCAAGAAAAGATTGGTGTGCAACTCAAATGCACTAATGCGCATATGCACCTAAAAAGTGCATAAGCTAAAAAAAAAGAAAAAACAACACGGTGTATTCCAGAATACCTAAAAAACAACACGGTGTATTCCAGCACTTATGAATTTTGCGAGTGCAGATACTCAAAACAAGTGCAAAAGTCGTAAAATTAGAGAAATTATATTTCATACTGTTTTAATGGAATAACAACATCAGTAGTAATTAATTTTTCTTTTTCTTGTTACGACAGCAACGACAGTTATTCCCGTGCTTTGCAAAATTCTCACTCACTTTTTCCTCGGAAAGTGCGACTTTTTGCACTTGTTTTGAAGATCTGCACCAGAAAAATTCATAAGAGTCTCCAGAAACCACTGGGTTGCTTATTTTTCATCGTTTGATTTTTTTTTGCATTTTTTATGTGCATATAAAGGTGGTCATATAAGAATTTTGAAATTTTTTTTCCACAACCTCAAAATCCGGTGCACAAAAAAACCGACGCCAAAATTAAAAATTTGGCGTCGAGTTATTTTGCAATTTTTAAGTCGACGCCCGATTTCAAAAATTGGTGCATTTTTTTTAAGTCGACGCCCAATTTCAAAAATCGGTGGAAAAAAATTTTTTTTTTAATTCTTATATGACCACCTTTATATGCACGTATGTGCATTCAAGTTGCACACCAATATTTTCTTGCCTCCAAGGGCAACAACTCCGTAAAATTTCATGTCCCAATCTTTTCTGGTTCAAAAGCTACAAGCCAAAATGTAGGTCCCAAAAATCTTGAGACACCCAGTACATACCTGTTATTACAAAATAAAAAAAAATAAAATTTTTAAAAATTCTTTCGATTTTTTTCTGAAAAATAAGAATAAAATTTTTAAAATCATAAATTTACACCCTGGATAAGTACCCCAAGTGCGACGCTCAGATTTTTTTAAAATTTTGCACGCACGTCAGACATAAGCCATATATTAATTCCTGAAAATTTTAGCTCGCACTTCGCAGGGATAGCCGAGATACTCGACGATATTTGCGGTCGAGAGAGCACGTGAAACTCGGAGAGCGGTAATAGAGGAAAAAACTTTATTGGCTATATCTTTGCGGAAAAAATGATTTTTTTGTGGAGACATTACCCTCTACAGTAGAAATCAGCACGAAACTTTTCATGCCAAAATTCGCAAAAAAGTGCCAAATTTTTGCTGACTTTCGACCTAAAAATCTTGGTTGTTTCCGCAAAGCGCGAAAATTTGAGGAAAAATACTTACAAAAAACAATATCACATTGCTCCTCACCATCTTCAAAAAACTGCCAAAATTTTGAAACCGCCTTTAGGCATATTTTGCTTTAAAAATTCGGAAATAAAAATATTTGTTAATTAGTGTAAGATATCACAAAATTTTTCTTGTAAACTGTTGTAAAGCAGAGGAAAAGAGTTTCCTTTAGCGATAAGCCCTCCTCGTATGTGGGTATCAAAAATAATCAGAATTGCCGCACCTATTTTTGCGTTAAAGACTTTTTCTTATGAAGAATCTCTTTGAAACACTATTTGTAGTGCATGGAGATAAGCCTCGTAAAATTTCAAATACAATTTTCCACATATCTAGACGTTCAAATCGGTTAGAGGCAACATTGAGCTGAGAATTTACGAAAAAATTTTAAAAATGAGTAAAATTTATATTATCCATGGCAAAATTGATAACACAGAAGTTTTTTCTAATACTTTTTAAGTTTTTCTGTATCATTAAAACGTCTAAAACCACTTACAGCTGTTTACTCAACATTTTGTCCGTATTTTACATAATGACCTCTGCGTCGACCCACGAAATCCTTGAATGCGAAAACTTTTTGGCATTCTGTTATTCTGCCAAAATTTTTGTTTTTGCATACGTGCCAGTCCGTTCATGCAGGCGAACGGCACAAAATCAGATTATTCCCGGTAAAATCAACTCTCCTCAGATGATCTCAACAGAATCTTCTAAAAATCTCCGAAAAAGACGTCGGAGATACCTAAAATCATTTGAATTTGGTGGGAATGGATGTTCTCAGATTGATCTGGTCGTTGTTATGGATATCAGAGCATTTTGCCAGCTGGAAAGGCTGTTAGAACAAGGATATTGGAAGAAAATAGCAGCTGAAGAGAGAATATTGAAGTCTTTTGGCCTACTACAATATAAAGTGAGATTTTTTATAGTTCTCTTTTGAATTTAGGTGTAAGGTGATGTTCCACTGCTTGGTCATGTTTCTGGTTAGGGTGAGAGGTTGTCTCATAAAAAAATTTGGTTTCCTTTTGTCTTCCTGAGTTTTTTGGAGATTGCACTAGGTATCAAATGTTTTTGGCCCAGAAAACGTTTTGAAAAGCATATTTAACGTGGTGCTTTGTGTTGTTAGCCAGCTTGTGTGTCCGAACAGCTGATAAGATACTTTTTACAGTCGAATTGACTTGGGTTGCCTTTATTTAACTTATTATCCATGATCTTCCATCTTATTTTACCTTGTTTAGCGATGCCGTCTAATAATCTTCGAAAAGCCGGGCGATTTTGATGTCGTTGATCTCAAAGGGTATGTCACAAGTTTTGTCAACAAATATTCTTCTTTTTAATTTTAGAAATGGCCTAGTCCTATCCGAATTTTACGAATGCCTCCGTCTTGAAAGCGGAATGTGGTTCCTCTCAACTTTAGGTGGTGGATTCTCATCATTAGGCGATTGTGGCGATAAAGAATCGGTAAGTATAAGCTGGTATGCTGTTCTGATTACCTATTTTGTTTCTTGATTTGATTGAAAAGCTTGATTTTAGGCCCTAAAAGCATTGAGGATATCAGAGACCCAGTTCAAGGTTGCGCTTCGAATGGGCGACGATTTCATGTGCGGAAGAGCTGTATTATACTATGGAACAGCCATGACACAGTTGGGAGATTATCATAACGCTTTTAGAGCTGTATTGTAAGTCTTTTTGGATTTTTTTTGGATTTTTAGGTAAAAAGTTGAGAAGATTTTTGGTTCTTGATGGAAGAACAATGTTTTGATGCGGAAATTGGGTAGATTATCGACATTCCTGATGGTTTCTAGCTTCGGACATCTTTTACTACCAAGTTCTTTATAGATTTTTGTCCAAATTAGTAGATTTTGCCTAGTGTAATATAATTTTCCTCGATTTTTTTCAAATTTGTGGTTGAGCGGCGAGATTATGGCTTATTTACTTGCAGGAGAGTATTTATTCACTCGCTACGAGCCAATGATGAAGCCTTATTTCGAATGTCCGCTGCTCTTTACATGAAAATCAGTTATACAGCTGATGAGAAGTTCCGAAGCAACAAAAAGTTTTGCAATCTCAAAAAATTGTACCAAATGCTCCCAGGAAAGAATGGAAATACCCTCAGGCCGATTGATCTGCAAACGGGATTTTGAGTGGACGAGATTACTTTAGATGAGAATATGGGTAATGTACGGTAAAATACGGGATTTCTTCATTTGAATTTTCGTAAATAGTTGTCTAAAAAGTAATTAGACCAATATTAATTAGTTTTGACTATTTATTATCACTTTTTATCTCGGTTTTGTAAATAAATTGTTGATTTTTGTCAAATTTTGCGAAAATTTTTCATTTTTCAATATGAAACCCAAAGTAATTGGTGAAAAAAGTTTGTTAGTATAAAAGAAGAGGCGATTCCGCGTATTTGCCCTCCCGAATTTCGAAATTCAAGCCAATTTAAACAATGTTTTAAAGTGAAAATTGCGAAATCAGCCCCCTGTTCACCGTAAATCACTTGTACAGACATTCCGGGACACTCTCGGATGCGTTTTCCCGCCCGTCCTTTCCGTGAAAATGATTTAGAAGCCAATCGTTGAAGCGGAAAGGTCAAGACTTGGAATTCTTTTGAGAATTTTTAGGATTCTTTTTGGATGGGTAATATTTTTGATGGGGAATAAAGGAAAGTACGGATTATTGGGAGAAATCTGAGTTATTTTTGGCTGTTAATTGCCCAAGGGGGATTTTGAAACCATTTAGAATTAATTTTAGGGAGTTTTGAAGTTTCAATTGTTTTCGTGGCGGGACCCAACAGTAGGAAAAATTGGGCCAGAATTTTTGGGAAGTTTTGTGTTTTTTGCGTAAAATACGGACAGCAAGATACATTTGACTTATGGTTTTCAAATTTTATCCCAATTTTTATATTATACATGATCCTCTTGACCCTTTAAAAAAATTTTTTTGAGTCAAACTCAGTTTTATTTCCAAAAAAGCCGTTTTGTTTCGAATACAATGGGAGTTCGAGAAAAGTAGTCGCACTTTGTAAACTTTTTTCCACTCAATCTGACTCTCCATTTTTTGATCCTCTTCCAAAAAAATTTGTTTTATTTATAACGAAATCGTGGTTTTTTGCTAAAAAAGTGTATTGAAATACTCCAAATGGTCGTGTTGATAGAGATTTGAATAAATTTTGGTCATATGATTTTTAATCGGCTATGATACGAAAATCTGGGGCGGTCGAAAATTGATGATTTTTTAAAAAATTTTGAGTAAAAATGGTTGCAAAGCAACTTTTGTTATGAAAATAAGGTTAATTTTGAGACTGTAAATTGCCTCAGGCGGATTTTCAAATGTTTTGCAATCATTTTTAGGGAGTTTTGAATTAAAATTGTTTTCGTGGTGGGACTAAAAATTAGAAAAAATTGGATTTTTTTGCAAAATTGTGGTTTTTGGTAAAATACGACAATTCCCTGACGCAAATTTTACTTAATTTTCTCTTGTTTTTCCCACGTTTTACTGCCTCATAATTGGGGCGTATTACAAATTACCTGGTTTCAAATTCGAATCCAAGATTCTCATGGAGATTATAATGGAAGGCGCAATATTTAGGAGTAATCGGTTGGGAAGTAGGTCGAAAAATGCTCTGAAACGTTTAGAATACGAGGAAAATTTTGGTAATTTCGCACATCTTTTATAGATAGCCAACATATTAATCCCTGAAAATTTGAGCTTTCACTTTGCAGGCGCCTTCAAGATATTGAACAATCTTTTTCGCGAGAGAGCACGTAAAATGAGGAGAGATCGCTAAACTAGACATGGCTCTCGGGCGAAAGCAAATTTGCAACGACCCGTAATAAGTAAAATTCTGAGTCTGGAAGCGAAAATTGGGGGAGCAAACAGAAATAGAGTGTCGAATCCCGATCATACTGGCAGAGAAGTTACACACAACTATATACGATCATTTTCCAAAGGTTTACAACACTTTTCTAACTATTTTTTTCATCCTATCTTAGTAATGTTATATTGAAACGGCCCGGGATTGCAGTTTTCCGCCCGGCCCGGAATTTTAAGGCTTTAGAAAAAAAATATCAAAAAAATTTTTATACCTCCTGTCGCAAATAGACATGCCCGGGCCAAAGCAAATTTAAAACGGCCCGGCCGGGGCCGTTATGGCTAAAATTCTGAGTATGGAAGGAAAAATTGGGGTGACAAACAAAAATAGAGTGTCGAAACCCCATCATACTGGCAGAGAAGTTACACACAACTATATACGATCATTTTTAAAAGGTTTACAACATTGTTCTAGCTATTTTTTTTCATCCTATCTTAGTTATGTTATATTTGCCGGGCGACTTGATAACTACGGGCCGGGCCAAAGCAAATTTGAAGCGGCCCGGCCCGGAGACATGTCTAAGCTAAACAAGAGACCTTTTTTGTTCGATAACTTTTTGAATTTTGTTGCGAAAAAATTAATTTTTTGTGGAAGTATTGTGCACCTTACAAAAACGAACAAAATTTTAGAACAAAAATCTAAAAATTTTTGAATTTCCAAGATTTTTGGGTTAAAAATGCGCTTCTTTTATTTGAAAAGCTAAAAAAATAATTTTTTTTATTTCAAATTTTGGTTTTTTTTTATTTTTTACAACTATATATCGCAATTCCGACGTCGAGTAAGTAATAATCAATCAGTTTTCTAATTTATCACCTTCAAAAAATTAGTGATTGGTTTTTTATTGGCAGTTAATTTGTCAAAACGCGCACTCTAAGCGAACGACTTTTGTCATCAACAAAAACCGTTGAAAAACTCCGCACGTGGGACTGTTTTCTCCCTTTTTTGGGCAAAAAAGTGCATTTGGGAACTGATTTTTTAGAGATAAGGCCTTTGCAAAGATGACTTGATTCTTTGCAGAGGATTTTTCGACGATTTTTAAGTTGGAATTTTTGCAACTTTGGGGTTAAAAATCTTGGTAAATCTAGAATGCCCTTAGGCTAATTTAGCCGTTTTGGCTAAAAATTCAAAAAATTAAAAATTTCGTTACTTCAATATTCATTTTTAGACCGTTTCAAACTATTTGCAACCCCTTTCTGTTGCAAAACCTCTGTTTCTGACCTTATAATCACCAAAATATGACATTTACTCTCCAATTTTAATATTCCTTTTATTATCCACCCGCTCCTCTCCCTAATTGCCTAATTTTTTCATTTTGCGAACGTAAACATCCCTCACGTTCATAATACTTTTTTGTTTTGCTCACATCGCGCCATATCCGCAGTGTTTTTATCCTTTTTACTTCTCCATGGCTACCAACAGCAAACGTTTGTTTTCTTTCGCTCTTTTTCGGGTTTTTTCGGCCGTTTTGCGGTATCAACATGGTTTTCAAAGGGGTGCCGGCGGGTTTAGGGCGCATTATGAGGGTTTTTTGAGTTGAATTATTGTTGGAAAACTTTTGAAAATGGCGAAAAATTGCAATTTTTTGGGGGAAATGTGGACTACTAATAAAAATTTTACTTTTTAAAGGCTTTACAAGTTAGGCAGACACATAAAATTTTAGCCACCTCTTGATAAAGCGCTTGTCTTGTATTATACAAAAGAAAATTTCCAAATCTTGCATAATCCCGCGGCCGAAAGCGGCCTAAACTTTTAAACCTAAAACGCCCATATCTCAAGCTCTTAATACCCTAAGGCAATGAGATTTTATCAAATGAGAGACCATCCCTTATAAACCTTAAGCTTTTGGCCATTTTTCATTTAGCGACATTTTATACGAAAAATTTTGATTTTTAAATTTTTTGATGCCAAATGTAATATAATACCAAAGAGTCATCCAAATTACCCTTATAATTCTACTATCCCGACCTCCAAAGCTAGACCGTTCCTACCATCGCTTTTTACGGGCCGCACATAAATTAGAGAAGAAATTTCTTGCTTGGTTCAAGGATTTTTTCAATTTTTTGTTGCGTTTGACCTTCGAAATTCCGTCGAAAATAACAGAAACGTCGAGATGGACCCGCGCCAAGGACATTCGCAGGAAAAACAACTCTGTTTTATCGGTTTTTTCTTTACTTTGAGGACGTCTGGAACGACGGAATGAGTCAAACTTTTTGTTTGGACGAGACATTTTTTATGGGACTTTTTGATGACAATATTTTTTATCAGGTTTGCGTGCAATTTTGTGTACAAGATATATGCGGGGCGTATATTTAATTCGGAAAATTTGAGCTCGCATTTTGAACGAAGAACGGAGATATTCACCGACTCTTTTTGTTAGAGAGTACGCGAAATCAGGAGAGACGGTCAGAGAAAAAACTTTGTTTGCTTGTATCTTTATGAGTTTTGTGAGGAAAAAAATGATTTTTTTGTAAGATATGTTACTCATAGTAACAAACAATATCCGCGATTTTTCATCATGAAAAAATTTTAAAAAAAATTTTTTTGTGCGACTTTAAATTTAAAAATCTTGGCGGCTTCTCCACAACGTGGGCTAAAAATTTTACAGGTTCTGTAAGAGACTATAGTCTAGATGTGTGCCAACATCAAAATCAGGGTAAAAAAAATCAAAAAATCCCGTTTTTAAAAGGCTTCATACAACGGAACCTCTCTGTAAGAGACCTCCAAAATTGTTTCTTAAAGGCCAGAAATGCGCAAAAACGTGGAATGCACTATGCAAGATGCATTCTTTCACCTAGCGATCAAAGGTCTACGCACTTTATAGAAACACTAGGAAAAGTTTCTCCAGTTTTTTTTTTGTTTTGCTCTTACCGATTTATCAACATCCCCGCTATTTCGGATAGCGATCAAAAGTCTACGCACTTTAAAGAGCCAGAATAGCTACTTTTGAATTACGATTTTTGCGGCGTGAGAAACGAAATGTCAAAAAAGTTTTTTTATGTCCTGCAGCGAAAACAAAGGCGGCAGAGTTGCAAACAATAAAATATTTATCAGTAAGCATGTAGAATGTCACCATTTTTTTTTTCGTTGTTATTGGTACAGTAGACGAAGAAACTTTTTTGACATTTCGTTTCCACGCCGTAAAAAGCGCTATTCAAGAGATACATAATTTTCCCGATAAATCTTTTTAAAATAATTTTCCCGATAAATCTTAGGACAAAAAGCCAATTTGAACAGTTCCCTTCTCAATTTGAGGTGCATAGTTGTTATGACGTCATCCAAAAAAATTATTTTCAATTTCTGAATTTTTTTCAACAATGACGTCATTAAAAAGTTCTTTTTTATTTTGAAATTCGCAACAATTTCTCCTTTTTCCCCAAAATTTTTGTTTTCCTTTCGCCCCAAAATAAATAAATGATTCTTGAGTCCAGTTTGGGCCAACTCCCCCATTAAAAGGCATGGGAAATGCGTTCAGCCCTAAAAAATAAAAATGGGAAGCCCAAAAAAAGCGGTGGAAAAAATATTGCCGAAGGGCTTTGCGAGGCTTCAGAGCGCTCATTTCGGGTTTCGAGTATTTTTGGTTCGCATTTTTTTGCGGTTTTATGGCATTTTTATGGATTTTTTTGGGAAGATATTCAATTTTATCAAATTTTCGATAGTTTAACTTACTGTAGAAGTCGTATAGAGACGTCGTTAGATGCCTAGTAGCGTAGTTTGCTCTTAGGACATGTCTATTGCGTGTTTTGGTGAGATTAATAGCAGCGAAACAAGAAATTTTTGAGATTTTTGCCGTTTTTTCGATTTTTGGGGATTTTTTGCAAATAAAATGGTTACTATTAGTAAAATGGGATTGTTAAGGTATTTTTTATCAAATTTATAGCCCACTGAACATAGAAATTTACTATAGTAAAGTCAAAAATACAAAAAAAATAAAAAATTTTAAAGATTTTTAGTATTTGTCGTGATTTTTGGCGATTTCCGGGGATAAATAAGATTATTATAGGTAAACTACAACAACATAGAGTTGGTTAGAATTTGTGACATTTTGAACATTACAATAAAGGTTATTAAAAGGCAAGATACGACGGTTGAAGGAGTTTTATCATCCTATTACATTTAGACCTAGATACATGAAGATATATGCGTAGAAAAAAGAAAAATTGAGAAAAAATGTATGATCGCTACCGCGCGTTTTCAAAAGTGCGTTGCGGTCCGCACAGTGCACATTTTTTACAGTGTATTTGACGTTTTGCCCTGTGCCCGTATTCGAATTCTAAATTTTTAGGCCAGAGCGGCCGCAGGTGAACTACCATCCAAAAAAATGCCCCAAGTTTTTTTCAGCTACGTCGCTGCGTCGGCGCCCGAAATTTTTCACAGTGCAAACGGCATTTTCGCGGTTTGCACAGTGCTTCAAAGCGGCCGGCGCACCGTGCAAAAGGAGGAAAAATGCACTGTGCGGCGCGACATAAAGCCTACGCACTTTGGGAAAAGCGTCGTATTAAAAAACTTTGATTTTTAGATTTTTTTGAATAAATTTTATTCATTTTTTCAAATTAAACTTGGTAAAATACGGTTAGATCAATTTTTTTGATTTTAATATTAAAAAAAAAATTTTTTCTTCAAAAAATTTCAAATCTCAAATTTTTGTTTACGCTAAAAACTTTCAAGTTGCAAAATGTTTACATAGGCCCTGCGGCTGATAAGAGGCGGCTTTTTGATGTTCGGCGTTTGAAACGTTCGAGGAAAAGGCGTGTGTTTTTTATCGAACGGGAAACCGGAGACCTATGGAAATTCGTTTTGAAAGTTTTGGCGCCAGAAGTATTCACTTCAAGGTGGTTTTATTTGGGTTGGGAATTTTGATTAGAACTGTGGTTTAGTAAAGGAAAACATTTTTCTTTGGGAAAAAATTTCAAAATAAATTTTTTTTTTCTGTCTAAAAACGGGATTTTTTAATTTTGTTCTCTTAAACTCTTGGTGAAACTTGGGACAAGGTTAGACTACGGTTTTCTATGACATAATCCAATTTTTTGGGCTTGCGATTCAAAGAAATTATCGAGATTTTTCGCTTGAAAATTTAAATTTTTTCCCGAGCTCAGAAAATTTCCATAAAGTGCGTAGGCGAAAAAAATTTATTTTGCACTGTGCATTTCACCTTTTTGCAGAATTCTCCGCACAGTGCATCAATCGCCGCGACGTAAGCTTTATTCAACTGTGCATTCGCACCGTGCAGACCGCTTTTTAAGTTTGCACTGTGCGAAACACATAGAAACTGCACGGTGCGTGAGTGACAAATAGGGGAAAAAAGGAAAAATGCACTGTGCGCGGGCGATAAAAAGGCGAAAAAATCTACGCAATTTTTGGAAACAAAATTTTACAAATTTTTCTTTTTTTTCCCTATTTTCTCATTACTATTTCTCGTTGTTCCTTCTTAGAAAAAGCTTGTTATACAAAAGAAAATTTGATTAAAAATTTTGGAGCTTTAATCACTCAACAGCTGACTCATTACGCTACAAAACTTTTTTCCTTTCCGGAACCTCCATTCATCGCGATTTATGGAGGGGTATTTCATAAGATTTTATTCGATCTCTTGAATTTCTAATGAGAGAAAAGGTTGGAGAAGTGAAAAATGGGGTTGGAGGAGGTCGTCTTAACAGGGGAATTTCTCTAAGTGCAAGGCACAGATTTTAATGAAACTTGTCGTAAATCTAGCTACACCTTTTCCGCGAGATAGGTTGGATTTCTAGCTTGCGCTTTCCAAAAACAACCGAGATTTTTACATCGAAAGTTGGCAAAAAATGCCATTTTTTGCAAATTTTGCCATAAAAAGGGATTTTTACCGCAGTGAGTAATTTTTCCACAAAAAATCAATTTTTTCCGCACGAAATTTACAAAGATATGGCAAAAACTGTTTTCTCTCTGACCGCTCTCCGCGTTTCGCGTACTCTCTCGGCCGCAAAGATTGTTGAATATGTCGGCTCTCCCTGAAATACGAGAGCTGATATTTTGAGTAATAAATATGCGTGAGCAAAATTTAAAGAAAAATGTGAGCGTCGCGCTTGCGACTCTTCCCTTGTGAGCTTTTTGAATTTCTCGACGAAATTTAAAAATTGCTTTTTTTGTGCTTTTTAACAGCACTAAACGTACTTTACATCTTCTAGTATGTCCGTAAAGTCGCTGCAGTGATTTTTTGGCGGTTGCACTGTGCAATAAATGTGAGGGTGCGAGCGACAGCCGAATAAAACCTTTTGCACAGTGCAAAAAGCCAAGAAATTGCACAGTGCAAAGCGAACTTTTTTTGTCTTACGGTGCATGTCGCATTTGCGACTCTTCCCTAGTGAGATTTTTGATTTTTTTTCTGCGAAATTTGAAAATTAAATTTTGCAGCACAGTGCAAAGCAAACTTTTGTTTTGTCATGTCATAAAAATCACTCCAGCGACTTTTCGGACGGACTAGTGCAATCATCAACCCCCAATAACTTTACCTTGTTTTCCTCCGCCTGTCCGAGCAGCAGCTTATATATAACACCAAAAATCTCTCTTTTGCAAAGTCGCAGGAGAGAGATTTTTGGTGTTTGCACTGTGCAATAATGTCAAGATACGAGCGACAGCCGAAAAAAGCCTATTGCACGGTGCAAAACTCAAGAAATTGCATAGTGCAAAGGGAACTTTTGTTTTCTCACAATGCATGTTGCAGAAATCACACCAGCGACTTTGCGAACGGACTTGATGTACTCTTAGACAGTTGTAAAAATAATTTGCGACAAGTTTCAAAAAGATCTAACAATAAGCTCTAATTTTTGATGACTTATTCTGCAAAAAATCAAAATCATCTCTTCCAAAAAATTTCATATTTTCCATCTTGTAAACAGTTTTTTTTGATCGCCTTTTTGGACCGTATGCAAATGATGGACGGACTCTCCCAGACTTCCTCCTTTTTTTCGTTTCCATTTTTTTTGATGTTTGGCCTTTCTCCGTTCCAACGAGTTTTATTGAGATTTTATGAGAATGTTTCGTGTTTCCGCTAGACCAAATACCTCGATTTTTGGAGGCTTAGACTAGAGCCATTACGTCACGGGTCAAGTAGAAAGTAGTGAATGTAAAAATATCAAATTTTATTGGGTTTTTTCGAAAAACAGGGGTCAAATACGACGGTTTCTCGGAATTGGGAGAAAATCCGATAAATTTTGCAAATTTGCAGAGGTGCCTCGGTCAAACTTAAATAAAATTTGTGAAAAACTTGACTCAGCGACCTTCTTTTCGAATATCAAACAAACACTTGACCCGAAGGAAAATTTTTTCCTTTCAGCGAAACACATGACCCTAATGTCTTCGTTTCGACATTTTAGTGATAGACTTGACTCAAAAAACTTTTTTGAGATATGAGCGGAAGACTTGACTCTAAATACCTGATTCACAGGCACTGTCAAACCACATAGCTGTTCGGGATGTGAGAGAAACACTTAACTCAAACTGTCTATTTTAGCGAAACGGTTGACTCACTTAAGTAAAAAAAATTTTAACGGTATTTTTAACGGAGAGGACATCGTTTCCACAAAAAAAAATTTCTCCGCTCGAAATTCGCAAAGATATGGCCAAAAAGTATGTGTTTCTCTGACCGTTCTCCTCAATTTCCGCGCTCTCTTGGGAAAAGATCGCAAAATCCCTCAGCGACCTCTGCAAAGCGCGTCGAAATCAAACTGTTGAGCTTGTGGCACCCTTTCAACTTTTTCTCTATTTTTAAAGTTATTACGTCATCTACATAAGCATTTTCTAAATTACAAAATTACTATGTTGACCCGCCCGCACTTTTATGACTTTCCGTTGGCCTTTCTTCCACTGACTCTCGCAAAATGAAAGCCGCCTTTTATAAGAAAAAAGGCTGCGGGGAATGTTTACATTTCCTCTCGAGTACAGAGGTTTTTTAAGCGTTCGGAAATCAGGCAGAACACATAAAATTTTGAAAAAAAAATTGTTGAGAGGGTTGCGTTTAATGGCAACATTGAGTGGGTAAAGAGGGGTAGAATGAATAAGCAATTTGTAGTTTATAGAACTTTTGAGTTAAAGAGACAGAACAGCTACTTTTGAATTGCGATTTTTACGGCGTGTGGAACGAAATGTCAAAAAGGTTTTTTATGTCCTGCAGCGAAAACAGAAGCGGCAGAGTTGCAAACAGTAAAATAATTATTAGTAGGCATGTAGAATGCCATTATTATTTTTTTTCCGTTGCTATTGGTACAGCAGACGTAGAAACTTTTTGGACATTTCGTTTCCACGCCGTAAAAAAGTGCAATTGAAAAGTAGCTGTTCTGGCCCTTTAAACCACGCCCTTTAAACCACGCAAGATTCCAAAGTAATACCTTGGTATTCTCATCCCTAGAGCCAATTTTTGTTGCCCGACCCTCTAAATTCCATTTCTTTCATTTCCTTGTTTACCCATATTCCCCCTTCTGATTCCCCTTTGCTTTTGCGAGACAATTTTATGGGTCTTGGATATATGTTTTTCTCTATGTTCGCCGCAAAATAACACATTAGTTTCCTCCAAAATCTCTTCAAATAGGTTAGTATCTTCTATAACGTATAGCGGGACCACTGTAAAGCAAACCATAAAGGACCGTCAAAATTATTTGTTACACATAGAGGGGTTTGGTTCTTTCAAGGTTCTTTAGGACCTTTGAAATAGTTTTTTATAGTAATCCGTTAGTCCAGGTCGCTGGAGTGATTTCTGCGATGTGCACTGTGCGTAAACAAATGTTGACTTTGCACTGTGCAATTTCTTGAGTTTTGCACCGTGCAACAGGCATTTTTCTGTTGACGCTCGGACCCTGACTTTTGTGCACAGCGCATGTCGCCGAAATCTCTCCAACGACTTTGCAAACGAAATAGAATTTAATTTTTATTGATAAGGGATTCTTAGTTTTCGCTTTACACAAAATACTAGTCCGTCCGGAAAGTCGGTGTAGTGATTTTTCTTGCTTGCACTGTGCAAAAAAAGTGAGGGTGCAATCGACAGCCGAAAAAACCTATTGCACGGTGCAAAAAGCAGGAAATGTCACAGTGCTAAGGGAATTTTTGTTTTCTCACAGTGAAAATGATTGCATCGACTTTGTGGACGGACTTGTATAAACCTATGACACAATTTTCATCCCTTTTATTTAGTCTTTTTCTTATTGCTCATTCTTTTTCGTACTTGCGATGTCTTCGAGACGTTCGGGTTAAAAGGCGTCGGAATTTGAACAGGTGTCGGATTTCCCCGTTTTTTAGGGCCATCTAACGCAATTTGACGAGGCTTTTCCGTGATTTCATGTTTTTTCGGGCCATTATCTTTTCTTCGCGGACTTAATTGAGGGATGGGAACTTTTTTTTGTTTAGATATTGATATAGACAGCAAAAAGGATTAACAGAAGAGGTGCTCCAAGTGTAACGCTCAGATTTTGATGAAACTTGGCACATTATTTTTGCTAACATACGACATTTGAAAGATTTTTAGCTTGTGGTTTGCAGAAACGATCGTGATTTTTAGGTCGAAAATTGGCAAAAGAACAAAATTTTTTTGCAGATTTTGACATGTTTTATAAATACTTCTACCGTAGAGGGTAATGTTTCCACAAAAAATCAATTTTTTTCGCGCGAAACTGGCAAAATTATGGCCAAAAAGTGTTGTCTCTCTGGCCGCTCTCCACCTTTCACGTACTCTCTCGGCAGCAAAGATGGTTGAATATCTCGACTCTGCCTGACAAACTAGAGCTGATATTTTCTGGAATTGATATGTAACCCACGACCGACGTATGTGCAAAATTTAAAGAAAATCTGAGCGTCGCACTTTCCCTTTGTGCGATTTTTTGATTTTTTCGGTGAAATCAAAATTTTTTTAAAAATTTTTCAATTTTTTGGTTTTGAAATTTCAAATAAATCCCTCAAATCCGGTCTCTAAAGCCGTGCACTTTTATCACTTTGTTTTTTGAAACCCCCGAAGCAGGGAAATAGCTCGGCCGTCCCTGCAAACCGCGGGCTAATATATTTCTAAGAATTTTTCTATGCGTTGATGCAAAAAGCATATTATAATTTGCGTAGCTCTGTGAGGGACCACAACCTTGGACCTCGACCTTCAAAAAACCCTCCGTTTGCTATGAGTAATACTGGTCTGCAAATCAAAGATCGCAAAATTAGCAATTCATCCGTCTTGGGAAAAAAACGTTTTTGGCGTTTGCCATGAACAACAAGATAGAATTATGATGTCATCATGAATGTGTACTAGTATAATAATACTTATTTTAATATTTAAAATTTTGCCGACTTTCTGTTTGCATGGCTCCGTTTCAAATTTGCTTTGGGCCGTCGATATCAATTCAACGGGCAAATATAACATAGCCAAGATAGGATGAAAAAAATGTTAGAAAAGTGTTGTAAACCGTTTGAAAAATGACCGTATATAGTTGTCTGTAATTTCTCTGCCTGTATGATGGGGTTTCGACACTCTATTTTTGTTTGTTACCCCAATTTTTCCTTCCATACTCAGAATTTTAGCTATTACGGGCCCGGCCGGGCCGTTTTAAATTTGCTTTGGCCCGGGCATGTCTATTTGCAACAGGAGGTATAAACACTTTTTTCATATTTTTTTCTAAAGCCTTAAAAAGCGAGATTCAAAACTGGCTGTTCTGAGCTTTAAAAAATTCAGATCCTTCTTACCATATTTTTCACCGACCGGCCGGACCAATACCTTTTGCTAAATCATTCTTTTTTCAAGGTCACCCTCCAATTTTTGACCACTATTTCCCATTTTTGCCCATCATTTTCCAAAATTTTATGCCTTTTTCCTACAAACTCTCTCTCGACCCACCAATATCGGGTTTCATCACTGCATTTTTTAGGTCATTAACACCTCTCTTAACGAGCTGCGCCTAATTTATCGACTCGCTTCGACCGAAAAAAAACGTTTTGCTTTTGGCGCGCAACTTTTTCGATTTGATTCGATTAACGTGAGAAACGTGGGGATGCGGAGAAGGAATCTCTATTATTTTCGCGCTAATCTGAAAATGTTTTGTTTTGGAGGGGAAAATGGGATAGCAGCTAATTTACTGGGTGTTTACTGCGGGTCTTAGAGAGGTTTCCTTGTTTTATGTTTTGAAGGAAAAATTTGGTTTCAAAAATATTACCTTTGACGGATGGTCAAATTGTAGCCATAGATTCGAAAAAAATTGGAAAAGTTGCAAGTGCGACATGCATTGTGAAAAAACGAAATTTCACTTTGCACTGTGCAATTTCTTGCTTTTTGCACCGTGCAATAGGCATTTTGCTGTATCTGCACCAAAAATTAACTTGTTACATTCAAAATTCACAAAGATTTGGCCATTTTCTTCTCTGACCGTCTTTCCTAATTTTTTATAGTTGCCCTTGACGGCAAGAAAATATTGATATGCAATTTGGATGCACTTCAGTGCATACGCACATAAAAGGTGCAAAAAGTCAAAAAGAAATGAGTATTAAGCAATTCTGTACTTTCTGGAGGCTCTTATGGATTTTATGGGTGCAGATCTTCAAAACAAGTTTCAAAAGTCGCAAAATTAGTGAAATTACATTGTACACTATTGGAATTGAAGATCTGTGTCAGAAGTCAATTTTTCATCTTCTTCTTACGACAACAATGGCAGTATCCCCGTGTTTTTCAAAATTCTCATCCATTTTTGCTCAGGAATATCAATTTTTACACTTGTTTTGGAGATCCGCACCTTCAAAATTCATCAGAGTCTCCAGAAAACACAACGTTGCTTACTTTGCATGTTTCACAGATTTTCGCACATTTTGGTGAATATGCTTTCAAGTTGCATACCAATAGTTTCTTGCCTCCAAGGGCAACCAACTCCCTAAATTTTATGCCCCAATCTTTTATGGTTTTAAAGTTACAAGCCAAAATATAAGTCTCAAAAATCTTGGGACAGCATGTATATAACCTTTCAAATTTTTCGTCTATAAGCCCTATTTTTTATATAGCTATCACTCTTTTTTCCTACCCATCCAGACCCTCTGACCTTGTCCCATCACTTTTATCAAAGCCGTTTTTCAAAAACATTTCAAACATTTGGCATGAAAACAACCCCATCTTCTCGATAATCATCTCGCTTCACGTGGGTTCAGCTATTCCTGGTCTTAGCCTTCTGTTCTGATGCTAGAAACAGTTGCGTTTTGGGCAAATTCGTGCGTTCGGAGATCCGTCAGAAAATGTTTTTGGAATTTCGGGGGACAAAAGCCTTGACTTCTTGACTTCATTTTGGGTAATAAATCAGCGTCGTGAGAAAAAAAAAAAAGATTTCGGCGTTTTTTGGGATTTTTCGGGATTAGAATTTTACACATTCTGTACCAGAAATTGCAAAGGACCAAAAAAATTGTTTGTTATAGAAAGGTTTTGTTGTAGGGATGCTCATTTTTACCTAAAAGCGATTTTTAAGACCTTTAAAATTGTTTGTTACAGAGAAGCTTTGTTGTAAGGAGGCTCAAGACCTCTAAAATGGTTTGTTATAGAGAGGTTTTGTTGTAGGTATGCTTATTTTGGCCTAAAAGTGACTTTTGAGACCTCTGAAATTGTTTATTATAGGCAGTTTTCGTTGTAAGACCCTCATTCTGGCCTAAAAGTGATTTTTAAGTCCTCTAAAATTGTTTGTCGTAGACAGGTTTTGCTGTTCATACAACAGAACCTCTCTATAAAAAACTATTTCAAAGGTCCTAAAGAACCTTCAAAGAACCAAACCCCTCTATAAAAAATAAATTTTACTGTCTTATATGGTTCGCTTTACGCTATATGTTATAGAAGATATAAACCTGATTGAAGGCTTTGTTGCAAGAAGGCTCATTTCGCTTAAAACTGATTTTTGAGACCTCTGAAATTGTATGTTATCGAGAGGTTTCGTTGTAGAAGGCTCATTTTGGCCTAAAACTGGCTTTTCGAACCTTTGGAACCTTTATTTGTAGATTTTATTGTATGAAATTCGTTTGTACAGAGATTTTCTGTATTTCATTCAAACTTTTGAAAAAATTGTTTTTTCGGTTATCTCATAAAAAATATTGTAATTACAGTTAGAACTCTGTACAACGAACTCGCATGCAACAAAATCTTTCTATAACAAACGATTTCAGAGGTCTCAAAAGTCATTTTTAGGCCAAAATGAGCCTCTTACAACAAAAACTTTCTATAACAAACAGTTTTAAAGGTTCAAAAGTCATTTTTAGCCAAAATGAATTTCTCTACGACAAAACCCTTCTATAACAAACATTCTCAGAGGTCCAATAGTTATTTTTAGGCCAAATGAATTACCTACAACAAAACCTTTCTATAATATAACAAACAATTTTAAAGGTTCAAAAGCCATTTTTAGGCCAAATGAACCACCTACAACAAAACCTTTCTATAACAAACAATTTTAAAGGTATAAAGGTAATTTTTAGGCTAAATGAACCTTCTACAACGAAACCTTTCCATAACAAACAATTTTAAGAGGTCTCAAAAGTCATTTTTAGCCAAAATAAATTTTCCTACGACAAAACCTTTCTATAACAAACATTTTCAGAGGTCCAAAAGTAATTTTTAAGCCAAATGAACCTCTTGTTTCGACTGGTTCTACAAAGGCTTGACTGTATTCGATAATTTTGAATTTTTATTTCTCTCAAAATTCCCAGACTCAAACTTCCCCTCGACCTTTTACGATGAGCCCTCGAACTTTCCAACCGACTCGAAAATACCCGAAAAAATAAAAAATTTGTCGCCCCATATGTGTTTTCCGAAGATGGATGGCGCAAAATGTTTTTTCGCCATTTCCTAAACGCAAAACACCAAAAAACATTTTGATTCCGGGACCGGCCTTACTCATAGTGGCTTTATTTTCAATTTTTTCCACTTTTTACTGAATATTCCGTTCATTTTTTGATTTTTTCGGCGAATTTTTTGAATTAGACAGGGGAAATTTTCAAATTGCCAGGCTCAGATTTTGACGAAACTTGGAACAAATTTAGAATAATGTTTTCTAACAGCACTCTTACAAAGGAAACCACTTTTTTTTGCAGATCGATCCACAACTAGTGACCTAGTGCATGTTGAAGGCCATAGGCAGTGTAAAAAAAGAGCTGGTGTGCAAAAGTGTTCCCAGTCCCTGAAGGAAAAGCTGTGGTCGTTCAAAGTTGCTAGAAACAAACAACCCGTTGTTAGCTCGCGTTTTGCAGAAACGACCAAGAATTTTAGAGCAAAAGCTTTGCAAAATTCGACATTTTTTTCGAATTTTGGCATAAAAATTTTTATACCCCATTTCTACCGTCGAGGGTAATGTTTTCACAAAAAAATACTTTTTTCCGCCCAAAACTGACAAAGATATGGCCAAAAAGTGTTTCTCTCTGCCCGCACTCCGCTTTTTTCGTACTCTCTCGGCGCAAAGATCGTTGAATATTTCGACTCTCGCTGACAAACTAGAGCTGACATTATCAGGAATTGATATGTAACCCATGTTCGACGTGTGTGCAAAATTTAAAGAAAATCTGAGCGTCGCACTCTTCGCGCGATTTTTCGATTTTTTCGGCAAAAATGGAAATTTTTTTCAAATTTTTCATTTTTTGATTTCAAAATTTCGAATAACTCCCTCAAATCCGGTCTGTAAAGCCGTGCACTTTTATTACTTTGTTTTTGAAACCTCTGGAAAACATCTTCGTGACTTGGAAAGAGAGGACCCACATTAACCTGAGCCCATTCGAACGGAAAGGAACGACCTCTCAAAAAAAAAAAGAAAAAGTTCGGATGACGTTCGAGACGGGGATCGAAGACGGCTGTCGGAGAGGGTAGGACAAAAACAAAACCAAGCTAAAATCTGAAGGGGAATGAAGGATGATGAGTGGGTTCGATGAGGCTGAAAACATTTGGTTTTTGGCGAGCTGCGGCCATGGATCTAATCGTAAAAATAAAAAATTGGCCTCTCTTTCTTCACAATTGCATTTTATTAAATTTCCAATCAAAATACGCAGCTTTTGTATCGGCGAGCTGCGCCCTAGGCGTTTTAAAAATGGGCAGACTGCGCCCTATTGCCGGTCCTTGGCAAAAATAATGTTTCCAAGCAAACTGCAACTAATTTAAGATTATTTAAACATATACTTTTTAGATCCCGCAAGCTGCGCCCTGAACTTTTGCCAAAAACGGCAGGCTGCGCCCTGGAGTGCGGTAAAAAAGTGCCAGATTACCAAAATACTTTGTTTTTACAAACTTCAAACGTCTTATACATTCTACATACTCATTCGTCATTGTAACGCCTTTGAAAACATCCGCAAGCTGCGCCCTAGACTTTCTCAGATATCCCTTCAATAATTCCCAAATACAATGCCACGGTATTCAAGCCATCCCCAATGTATTTAATAAGCCGTAAACGTTTCAAATTCGCTATTTGTAGCCTCAAATTTCCTCTGATTATAATTTACGAGCCGCAAGGGCGCGAGGATAAAGAGTTTTGTTTTGACTTTTTTAATGTCTCCGCTGAAAGAGAGTTGGAACGGCCGGAGAGGCGTTTGAACTCGAAACGGGGTAGGTTTCATCGGGGTTGGGTTTTTTTTCCGAAGAGGCGTGGAGAAAAAGTTTCCGAAAACACCTAAAAACTTCTTTGAGTGAGGTTAACTGAGGGTCTCATGGGGACAGCCGGCTGTCGTTGAAAATCTGAGGTTTAGAATTTGGAATAATCAGTTAAGGGCTTGCTTGGAGTGTTTTTGATTCAGTTAAGGGTTTGCTTAAAGTGTTTTTGATTCTAAACGGGTCTTAAACGCTTAAAGCGCAGATTTTGGAGGGATTTTAAGGGAGAAATTAAATTTTCAACCATTTTTCAATCAAAAAATCGGAAAAATGTTAAGCCAACCCCTTTATCAAGCAGTTGACATAATCTTAGATGTGAATTTGCTCGATATTTACTATTTCTAATATCTTTTCTGATCTAATTTATCATGAGCTCTCTAAAATTGTAATTTTTCCCCGAAACCTCCGAAAAACTCCCAAAATTAGATCTGTTAGAACTGCACGGAGCAACAACAAGCTTCTCTGACCGTATTCTCACTGTTCTCTGCATATCCAGTTCCGGGAGCGGTTGGGAAATCCCGATCCGATCTTTGATTGGGAGTTTCTGAACGGGAATTAAGCAAATCCGGAGAAAGGGAATTAGTAACTCCTCGTTTCTGAGTCGTTGCTTCTGTGGAATTCAGCGAGTCAAATGGGGAATACGAAAAACAAAAAAATAAGTCAATTATTATATCTATAGCTAGTGGATCAAGCCTAGCAACCGAGTATATTACAAAAATCCTTACTTTTTGCCAGTGCAAACTCGAAAATTTTGTGTAAACCGATATTACGCTGCTTTTAAAGGGCGAAACAGTAAAAAAAAGTAAATAATAATTATTAGTGGGCATGTAGAATGTCACCATTATTTTTTTTGTTGTTATTGGGACAGTAAACGAAAAATCTTTTTGGACATTTCGTTTCCACGCCGTAAAAAGCGCAATTCAAAAGTAGCTGTACTGCACGTCAAATCGAAAAGGGAAGTCTTCAAGTTGGCGATTCGTCTTTAACACATCGCAACATTGAGGAAAAGTAATTTTTTAGGTACCTAAATTTGCCATTTCTTGTTAGAATTTGCTGAAAAGTAGCGCGAATTGTTGGAAAAAATTATTTTATTGTAATTTGGCCGTTAGTTTGCCGTTTTCCGTGAAATACTGGCTATAATCAAGAAAAAAGGCGGCAGATAGGAGAATAATTTTTCGGACGTGTTGCGAAGTGTCAAAGACAAATCGCCAACTAGAAGACATCCCTCTGTTTTTTCGATTTGACGTGTACTGCCCCTTGAAAGGGCTCTAATTGCTTTCAAATTACTTTACGCACCTTTGTCTTTCCTGCATTGTAACAATTTGTAGTGAGGAGCGCGCGAATTGTAAGCCCACAGTCGCTCAAGTCCTGTCGTTGCGTAAACTTTTTGTTGTTTCGCTGTGCCGGCGTTCCGGAGCGTCTGACGTGTGGGGGCAGGACGACGGGCTCCGCCTCGCCGCGGCTCTCCCAACCTTTTCACCCCGCTTCCTCTCACTTTAATTTTTTCGGTCTCTTGAAGAAATTATACAAGCCATTTGACTTTGCGAAAGTCGCTCTCTCTCTCTCCCGATTATTCTTAGCCTAAGAAGTGTTTGCCGCGACGAGAGAGCCGGGATTTCGTATTCTCTGGACTGTAAGTTGACTATTCTTGGTATTTCACATCATTCGTTTGCAATTACTCGTCTTTGTCATCGCCTTTTACATCAATATATTATACTTGCCATATTAACCCCAAAATCTGCGTTTTTGATTATTATTCGATTTATCGTTCTGCAAAAATATCTTTAGGTATTCGGAATGCAATTAGCATTATTTACAGAGTGAAAGAGAAGTAGTGCAAAGATGAAGTCAGAGAAAAACGTCCGCCGACGACATGTTTACTGTCCGGTCCGAAGCCGCACCGACCACAAATGGCAAGCGCTGCAAAACAAGCGCGACACAATCGCTAAATGGTGAGTTAATTACTGCGTTTGCACTCTTCTGAACTTAGCCCAGCAAAACAAGATCGAAAGAGTCAACTCTCCCAGTTATAGAAAGACTCGACTCAAAAAGCCAGACTTGACTCAAACTTGGTCAAAAAGAAGAATTTCTATCGAAAAATATATTAGAAGATGATGATAGGTTACTTGCACAACATTTGACACAAGAGAATTCTGCCAAAGAAACAGTTGACCCAAAGGCAAAACTTGACCCGAAACTTTCCGATCCTAACAAACAGTTTAAAACCCAAAAGTTTACATCAAGTAGAACATTCCATCAGCTGAAAGAAGTTGAAACCTTTCTTTTTTCGTTGTAAATTCGATGAAAACGCAGATCAATTATCATTCCCAAGGCCGCATGTCTAAAATTACTTGATTGTACTTGATTACAAGCAATCCATCAATTTTCTCATTATTCCTAGTAAATAAAGGGAACATTCTTTCGTAAATAGCAATACGAACATCTTATTATTAAGAAAAAAAAATCATTAAAAAACTTAAAACTGAAAATTCGTTATAGGAAGTCGATGGTCTACACCGAATGCTCATGGCTGCTGCCAAAGAAAGTCCACGCCGTTCCCGTTCGCTATGCCAAAACCGCCGCTCCCACGCCCTTCGACGAAGAGAAGGCCGTCAAGAAGGAGGTGAGAAAACAAGAAGCCCAAAAGCAAAAGGAAAACGAGGTGGTGGGTCTAAAACAATATAAGACAAGATTAATGTCCCTTTAGCAAAAGCAACAAGCCGAGGCCCAAAAGAAGAAGGAAAAAGAGGCCAAGAAACAGCAAGAAGCGCAAGCTAGGAAGCAGAAAGAAGCCGAAGCCAAAGCCAAGAAAGAAGCTGAACTGAAGGCGCAGAAGGAAGCCGAGAAAGCCAAGAAAGAAGCCGAAGAAAAAGCGAAAAAAGAGGCGGAAGCTGGCGCAAGATTAGAAGCCGACAAGAAGGCCAAGATCGAGCAAGAGAATCAAAAGAAAGCTGAGAAGAAAGCCAAGAAAGAAGCCGAAGAAAAAGCCAAAAGGGAAGCCGCTGAATTGAAGGCCAAACAAGAAGCCGAAGAGAAAGCCAAGAAAGAAGCCGACCTGAAAGCCAAGAAGGAAGCCGAAGAAGCCGAAAAGAAGGCAAAAGAGGCCGCCGAATTGAAGGCTAAACAAGAAGCCGAAGCCGCTGAACAAAAAGCACAACAAGAAGCCGAAGCAAAGGCCAAGAAACAGCAAGAAGAAGCGGAAAAGAAGGCCAAGAAAGAGGCAGAAAAGAAGGCCAAGAAGGAAGCTGAGAAAGCCAAGAAAGAGGCTGAAGAGAAAGCCTGGAGGGAGGCCGAAGCCGCCGAGAAGAAAGCTAGAGAAGAAGCCGAAGCCGCCGAATTGAAGGCCAAGCAAGAGGCTGAGGAGAAAGCTAAAAAAGAAGCCGAATTAAAGGCCAAGAAAGAGCAAGAAGCTGCCGAAAAAGCCAAGAAAGAAGCCGAAGCCGCTCAACTCAAGGCGAAGCAAGCTAAAGAAGCCGCTGAACCTGTGCCCAAGATCTCAGAGTCTTCCGCGGACGAGGGATCCAAAAACGGAAAGAATAAGAAGAACAAGAACAAAGGAAATGCCCTGAAGGAAGAATGGGCTCAAGCCAAGAAAGAGGCCGACGCCGCCGCCGAACTGAAGGCCAAAGAGGCCGAAGAAGCCGCTGTAAAAGAAGTTGAGGTCGTGAAAGCGCCCGTTGAAGTGAAGGTCGAGGGGAACGGTGAGGTCAAAGCCAACGGACAAGAAAACGGCAACACCAAGAACAAGAAGAAGAATAAGAACAAGAACAAGAAGGACAGAACGATCAGCAGCAGCAGCCAGCAAAGCAATGGGTCCGTGGAGTTTGTCGAAAAGAAGCAGGTGAGGAAATTGTTTAGCCCTGCGAGAAAATGCGCTTTGCACAGTGCATTCAACTTTTTTGCGCAATTTTTCGCACCGTGCACCACTTGCCGCACGTCAAGATTTTGCGCTCAACTGGTTCTCTCGACACGAAAATTGGCATTCTGTTTCCCTCTTTTCAGAGAATCCGAAAAATCCGTCTCAATGACGGATTTTTTAGACAATTGCGTGCATTCGCACAGTGCAGACCGCTCTTTCATGTTTGCACTGTGCGAAAAACAGAGAAGATGCACGGTGCGTGAGCGACAAATGGAGAAAAAGGGGAAAATGCACTGTGCGCCGGCGATAAAACGCGAAAAAGTCTACGCACTTTATGGAAATACTATTAGTATTTCACAAATGCATTGTCGTTTACCGCACCGTGCACAAAAGATCTCCATTTTGCACCGTGCAATTGACCTTTCTTTGGTCTTTGCACGGTGCATCCTCAATCGCTGCGACGTAAGCATGTTTCAAGTACGTCGCAGCGTCGGTGTGCCAAATTTTGCACAATACAGACCACTTTTTCAAGTTTGCACTGTGCGAAAAACAGAGAAAATGCACGGTGCGTGAGCGATAAATGGGGAAGAAAAGGGAAAATGCACAGTGCATCGGCAATGCAAAAAAAGTCGACGCACTTTATGGAAATACTAGTAAAGACATTGAACATCTCTCTCTCTTTAGGTGTCGCAACAAGAATCCGCCAACGGCCCGCTGAGAGTGGACGTTAACCAATCCGCGAATGGAGGTCCAAGAATGGTAAGCCATGAGGAAAGCCCCAAGCAAAGTCAAAGCCCAAAAAAGAGCAAATGGTGGCCCTTCAAGTGATTTGCCCTCGGGGCATTAGTCTCTGTTCTGTCGCAATTCTAGCTCCATCTCGTCTCAATGTTGAGATTCTTTAGTTTCTGGTCATTTTCGCCCATTTTCGGTCTAAAAATCTCGTTTTTCTTCAGTTTTCCATACATTTCCCGCTTATTAATGCTTGATGTAAATCTGCGATGCATTTTTTACCTGATTTTTGCACCGTTTGTCTCACAATATACAAACTTTTGGTCTCCGAACACGATAAATTTGATCACAATTTGCACAATTTTCCGTTTTTTCGTTGCTTAATTTTGTGTTGTCCGCAAGAATAATATGCTTTGGAGTAGTCGTAGATGGTAGTACGTAGTAGCTAGTTTCGTACGGTATCCGCCACACTTGCTTGCAACGAACGATTATGTCAAAAAAAAAGGATTCTCGAACGATCAAGGATATCTGATGACCAAGTGTAATATCGGCGAAATCCGACATCTGAACGATTGAATATGCCAAGAGAAGGTGTCAAAATGTTTGCTATGGTACAATAAATTATTGGCGCAGGTCAAAGATTAATGCTCTGTACCAGGCTTGAATAAATTGAGCTTTTTCTTCGTTTGCTTTATTTTTCATGCACTTGAGATTTGTTTGTGTTCCATTTGGCTTCAGTTTTTTACGTGTTTGCCCATGATCTTGTCAATATGTGTCAAGCGAGAGACAGATCGCATATCCTGACCTCTTTCTATGAAATCTCTCTTTATCCTTTAAGCTCTCCGCACATCTTTATCCATCGCTCTTCTTGTACTTGATAAAAAGAACGTCTCATGTTCTCTGCTTCTCTCCAGATTGAAGAAACTCTTTTATCTGCCCATACATCGGTCTAAACTACTTTTTGCTTCATAAAACGCCACATTTAGCAAAGGGACATTTTATACGATGAAATGTTTGATCGGATAAAATGTCAACGTTTCTTGAAAACCACAGAAACAGATATTCAGTCACTATTTAACGTACTTATCCCACATTTTTAACGTACTTACGCCACATTCAGCGAAGGGACATTTTATACGATAAAACATGTTTGTTCATATAAAATGTCTATGCTTTTGACAACCGCAGAAACAGATATTCAGGCACTATTTAACGTACTTATCTAATCATAAAACGCCACCAGCGATGAAGGAACATTTTATACGATGAAACATGTTTGATTGTATAAAATGTCTTTTGGCAGTCCGAAAACAGATATTTCCCCCTATTTGGAGTATTAATCCAATTTTCGCAATTTCAGAAGCACTCCGTTGACAGTGGAGTCGACTTTAGCAGTGATGAACTCCGCTCCTCCCACAAATCCAGCAGCAACGAATCCATTGCCGAGGAACCGCAAGGAATCCAAACTCCGGTCGTGGAAAAGTCCCAAACCGGCCAAGAACTTCGCGAACATCAGAACCAGATCATCGAGCAGATCACCGAGTTTGTCACCTATGCGCAGCAAAAGCTCTCTAGCTCTAGTGTAAGTTGAGTTAAACGAAAACTTGGAAATGGACGTGTCTTACCAAATATGTACATTTATTTTCAGGTTGTGCACTCCGAAGCTCGCAAAGCCTTTGTCTTCAACGTCCCCAAGCCCTTGCCTCCTCAACCTGCTCCAGTGAAACGTCAACGGACCACCAAACTGGCTCCTCAAGACATTGAATACTGCGTCTACATGATGGAAACCTATGGAGAGGACTACGAAGTAAGTCGGGAAACGTTCGTTTTCCACGTTTTGCCGTGTTACGTGCATCGACAACGGGTTGACCGATCTGCACCGTGCGGCGCCACGGTTGCGATATGTCGTGCCTGACGGCGATAAATGAAAATGCACAGTCAGCTCCACAGTCAGCACGGTGCGAATTAATAAACGCCGATTGCACTGTGCGTGGTCGGAGCGCACTGTGCGCTTTACAGTGTTGCCGGTGGGAGAGGTGCGATAACGACGCTGCATGTCAAATCGAAAAAGCAAAAAAGAAGGAACTGTTAAAGTTGACACTTCGTCACAAATATGGTGTCGGAAAATTTTTTTTACCGATTTCTTGTCTAATTTGATAAAAACCAGGTCGTTTTTGACAAAGTTTACCGTTTTCAAGACATATGGATTGTTTTCAGACTTGTTTTGACCGGTAATACCTAGCGGGAAAATTTTAAAATAATTTTTCCGATAAATCTTTGGACGAAAAGCCAATTTGAAGAGTTCCCTTCTCAATTTGACGTGCGTCGCCGTTTTAAGAGGTGCGACAACGTCGCAGACATGTGAAAACTTTTTTCCCGACCTGATCCGCCCTAACCTCCAATAAATTCCCCAACTTTTTCCAGGCAATGACCAAAGACGCGCGCAACAAGTTCCACGACGACTCCCGAGGCCTGCAACGCAAGATCCGCATCTTCAAGAACAGCGCCCATTTCGACGAATACCAACAGCAAAAGACCGCTACTGCTTAGGGTCATGCACGGAACGGTTACAAATCCCTTTTTTTTGATTTCTGTCTTTTGCGGTCTCCGATTGTAATCCTCCTCAACACATCGTATTACTGCGTTCCAGGAGATTACTCTTTTGTATTTCTCGCATTTTGGTGTTGTTTTTAGGGTTTTGCCTTAGGGTTTTTTGTGGTTTTTTGTCGTTTTCCCCTCATTTTCCCAATTTTCCCCAAATTTTCCCGTTTTTCCTCCCAAATTGAAAATATTTTCCATTGAAAACAAGATTTCCAGCTTTTTTATGCAAAATTTTGTCGTAAGGCACCCTTCCACCTAGTTGTTGGTCCTTTTTCCTACTGTATTTTTGCGGTTTCATACTGTAGTCTGCGTCCAAATTCAATCTCGGTCGTTTTTCACCGGGTAATTGTTGACTTTTTTAAAAGCGTATAATAAATGGGTAAAACATTGAATTTGGCAAAGTTTTGAATGTTTTTGGTCCTATCGAATTGACTAGTGACATTTTATACGATGAAAAATAAAATGATTTCCATTTTTATTAATTTCAATATGAAAAATGTGACTGAAATAACAAAACTTGGTCAAAGACGGCTCGACAAAGCGAAAAACATTGTCCAACTTAATTTTAATTAAAAAAGCAAAATTTGGACATTTTATGCGATAAAACATGTCGGCTTTGTTTCAGACATGTTTCACCGTATAACTTGTATGGAAAGAAACGGAATTTGATTCTAAGACGTGCTCAGCTAAACCAGAGACCAAGTCTTATTTGATTTCAAATAAAAGAGCAAAATGATGACATTTTATACGCTGAAACATGTCTGGTTTCCTTCAGACATATTTCTTCATATAAAATGTCTTCTAAAGTTGAATTTGTTTCAACCGCCTTTAAACAAACTACAGACACCATTGAACCAATACAAATACAAAATTTAAAAATTTTATATGATGAAACATGTCCGGTTTCTTTCAGACACGTTTCATCGTATAAAATGTCTCCAAAAACAAAGAAATTGGATTATAAACACAGTCATCCAAGAATCGAAAGCTATAAGTTCAATCATGAAACAAAATTTATGTCGATTTCAATACGGCATTTCTGTCAACGATAAATTCTTCTCTATATACGAAGGCATGTTCCAATGCGGTGTAGTTCCACTCTCTTGCGTAAATCCAGGTCGCCGAAAGCTCGCGGAGAGCCCCAAGGTAGGCGTTTCGTTGACAACAGCAATTTATGAGGACTTTTCGGGTCACAAAACATCTGCATCCCATTGTCAAATCGGCCGTTTTCCACTTTGCAAGTGCGCAAAATCTTCTGTTTACATTGCTATGCGACGTGAATCGCAATGTCTCGTTGCTGTTGGCCGCGTAGCGATGGCTGATTGGACTGACTACACCTGAAATTCAAAAAAAAAGTTAAACAAAATTTTTTTTTAAATTTCGGCCAAAAAATCAGTTTTTTCCTCTCAAAAATTAGGATGCAGTAAATTGACTGTCTCCACAATTCACTCACCACTCTGTTGTATAACAAAATCGGTCAAATTGATTTGAAAAAATTGCATCAAACTGTCGTATCGATAATTGGTGTCTTTCAAGTCTTCCACGGGCAAAATCATCTCTTTGCCCGAGGGGATTTCATTCGCAATTCTCTGAAAATATTTCCCATTACTTCAATGATCAAATAAACTAACAAATTTTGCCATATCATGCATTTTATATCAGTTTTTTCCCCTCAACTCACCAGAATATTGGGTTCACCCAGGTGAAAAGGACCAAATTGGACTTCTTGTAGGCAATTTAGATAAGCCCCTGCAAATTCCCCGCCAATGAAATTTAGATTACAGGGCGCATCCGAGGTTGCGAAGCAGCAGCACTCGCAGGTTTCTTGTCTGAAAAAAACTCATTTTATACGATGAAATATGTCCTCATACTTTTCTGATATATTTCATCGTATAAAATGTTAAAAAAACAGAACTTTGGTTTCCAATCACTTATAAATGACCTACACACATGATTAAAGCATTAAAGTTCAATGTGTCGACATTTTATACGATGAAATATGTCCTGATATTTTTCTGACATATTTTATCGTATAAAATTCCTTCAAAAAAAATTTTGGTCTACAATTTCTTTTAAACAATTAGCACACATGATTAAACCTATAAAGTTCAATGTGTCGACATTTTATACGATGAAATATGTCCTGATATTTTTTCTGATACATTTTACCGTATAAAATGTCTTCAAAATAAAAATTTTTTCTAAACTTGCCTCTAGACAATGTAAACATATCATTAAAACAATAAACTCAAAGCGCCGACATTTTATACAATGAAACTTGTCCGGATTCCATTCAAAAATATTTCATCGTATAAAATGCCCCACAAATATCAATATGCTTTAAACTTGCTTTGAAACAAGCTACAGATAATGTTAAAACAAAAAAACCACAGAATGTCAACATTTTATACGATGAAACATGTCTGGAACTTTCTCGAACAAATTTCATCGTATAAAATGTCTCCAGTACAAAGATTGAGTCAAAGCGGTTATTCTAGCCCCATAAAGCAACTCACACTATTTTGCAAGAATGACTTTTTCTCTCGCTTAAATCAAAGCAACTCGGCCAAATGTTCGTTTGATTGACCTCAGTAGAAGCATTAAATGTCGTGGAAGTCATAATACAAAAGCCAAAATAACCAGTAAGGTTTACCGACTTTCGTAAATGGCCATGTGAGCATATCTTGGGCTGAAAAAACAGAAAAATTAGTAAAATACAAAAAAATTTGCAAAATAACAAAAAGGTTTGCATAATATATAACAGAAAAATTTCGTTGATAAGTAACACAAAATAGACAAATTTAGCAATTCTCCGTATTTCAAGACATCTGCAAGCTGTTTTACTCACAATCAGTTTGAAGCCGTTTTCAGACCTTGCAACGCTATGCCAAAATTGGCGGAAAACATAATTTTTCAAAATTTTTTTTTGTCAAGAGCTTTCTGACTGTGTACTTAGCAATAAACTTAAGACATAACGAAAATTTAACTCGTATTTTACAAAAACCAGAAAACATTTGCAAAAAAACCAAAAATTTTTAAAAAAGTCAAATTTCAAATAAAAAATCGGTCAAATTGTGACTGTTTCTTCTTCGAAATGGTCTAGGAACCTAGTAACAACTTGTATGTCATCCATTCTTGCGATACCATATTCAAAAAGTCGCATTTTGAAAGCTTAAAACAGAACGCCAAAATTGGCGGAAAATTCAAACTTTTAAATTTTTTTCTGTTTAAAACTGCCCTCGTCCAGCTGGAAATGACCCTACCAACCAAAACATACCATTCCCGTCAAATTTTAGACCAATAAAAACAAAATTTTCATCTTTTTTTACCTGAATCTTGTTCATGGTGCTGTTATCCAACTCGTCCTGATCCCATTTCGAATCGCACTGTCGATTTGCCAGATCCGGTTGACATAAGCGCGCGAGGACCGTAAAACGGAAGCTATGGTACATTTTGGCACTGAACGAATTGCGAATTTTTACCGCTTGCACCGTGAACTCTTTCATCATGCCTTCAAGTTCGGTCTCGTTGACTCGACGCAAAATTGTCGCGTGATACACGGGTTCTGAAAGTTGATTTCAGCTCAAATTAGCGTATCCTATTGCAAAAAGTCGCATTCAATGCCATGGACTCGAAAAAAATTCTTTTATTGCTCTAAGATACCTCAAGTATAATATAATATAATAAAACTCCTCGATCTTCTTCAAAATTTTCGTACGACCTCTCTTAGAGGTTGTATACAAAGTTGGATGCAAATCGGAGAGTTCTTTTATATTATATTATACATACTCGGGGTGCACTGTAGCAAAAAAATTTTTTTGGTTTTTTGAATCCGTGGCTTTGAGCCAAAAACTAGTTCTTTAGCGTACCTGAGGCAAAGATTTACATTAAAATCAACATAGATTTTTATACCAGTACGTCCGTAAAGTCGCTTAGTGATTTTTGGTTTGCACTGTGCAGAAAAAAGTCAGAGTGCGAGCGACAGCCGAAAAAAGCCAACTGCACGGTGCAAAAAGCTACAAAAATTTCACAGTGCAAAGTGAACTTTGGTTTTCTCACAGTGCATGTCGCGGAACTCTCTCCAGCGACTTCGCCGACGGACTAATACTACTCGCGACATAAAGTCCGAAGAATTTTGCACGCTGCATTTTTGTTTATTTTTCGCGGCCGTCGCGGCGATTTCCCGTTTTTGCCCAAGCGACATGCACTTTTGGGCGACCGCAGCCGCGCGACATCAGCGATAAAATTCTACCGCGCGACAAATATAAATAATTTCCGTACCCTCCGCACTTCCGTCCCTCGATCCATTGACAAAATAGAGCGATCCGCACAGATTCGTATATCCTCCGTCTTTCAGCCGTACACTGACGGCGGTGAATTTGCAGAACGTGAGAAAATGCCCAATCCAATCGGCCAAATACAATTTACCTTCCTTGTCATCTCTTCGAAAGGTGATATTTCGCGCTACCAACCGTTCGGGAACGCTCAAGAGCGGCCAGGAATCGAAGTCGCGGAATGTGCAAAAAACCTAAAAATTTACAAAACAATGGCACCTGTATAACGACGAATCCGCGAGTCCAAAAAATTAATTCGTTATAAAAAGGTTTCGTTGTAGGCAGGTTCATTTCGACCTAAAATTGCCCCTTCAGACTTCTGAATGTGTTTGTTGCAGACAGGTTGACAGTAGAACCCATGAAAGCCCTCTACAACAAGACCTCTCTACAATAAACATGTTTTTAAATGGTCCCTAGAAGCAATGTTAGACCAAAACCTCTGTGAGCCACTCGAAACAATCTTCCTGTTTTTGTCAATAACACCGCTGATACCAAACCAAGCTCTCCGAAATTTTGGATTATCAAAACTTGAGACCCACCATTTTTACCATGCCAAATTTTGGGATTTTAGAAAAACAATGCACTTTGCAGTAGCTTCAGAGATTTTGAATTTTATTTTTCGACCGCCAAACCGGTAAAACTGAGAAACTTTTTGAATTTCGGAAAGCTTGGTTCAGTATTAACAAAGTTATTGACAAAAACAAGAAGGTCGTTTCGAGTGGCCCACCCTGCACAACAAAACCCCTCTTTAGCGAATCAAAGGTTTGGTCCCTTGCGATTTTCTCCGAAAAACAAAAAATCGCAACCTTTCATTTGGGGCAGGTTTCATTTGGGGCAGATGGGGAAATATCGAATTTTCATAGCCAATTTTGCAAAATTCTTTGACTAGCTGTGAACAATGAGTTGACATTACAACAAAATTTCTTTTCTCTTTGGCAAGTCAAAAACGATTGGCTAGTGCGTAAAAGTTTAAAAAAAGCTAACGATTTACAGCGGTGCAGACACCTTGGCTAGCCAATCCCGGTTTTTGGCTAGCCAAAATAAAAAAAAAATTCTTAGCTGTAATGTCAACTCATTGGTCAGCTAGAAATCTGTCCAAAATCAAATCTGCCCCAAATCAAATCTGTCCCAAATCAAATCTGCCCCAAGTCTTAATCTGCCCCAAACGAAATCTGCCCCAAGTCAAATCTGCCCCAAGTCAAATCTGCCCAAAATCAAATTTGCCCCAAATCAAATCGGCCATAAGTCAAATCTGCCCCAAATCAAATCTGCCCCAAATCAAATCGGCCATAAGTCAAATCTGCCCCAAATTAAATCTGCCCCAAATCAAATCGGCCATAAGTCAAATCTGCCCCAAATTAAATCTGCCCCAAATCAAATCGGCCATAAGTCAAATCTGCCCCAAATCAAATCTGCCCCAAATCAAATCTGCCCCAAATCAAATCGGCCATAAGTCAAATCTGCCCCAAATCAAATCGGCCATAAGTCAAATCTGCCCCAAATTAAATCTGCCCCAAGTCAAATCTGCCCAAAATCAAATCTGCCCCAAATCAAATCTGCCCCAAGTCTTAATCTGCCCAAAATCAAATTTGCCCCAAATCAAATCGGCCATAAGTCAAATCTGCCCCAAAAGAAGGGTAGCCCTAAAAATTTTAAAAAAAACTCACCGTCACAGTTCTGCTGCCTCCTTTGATTTCAAAGCCGACTTCCTCCGCTTCATCGTCACAAAAATATTTCTCCGTACTGGCGCGAGCCGTGAAAGTTCTCATTGTAACTGCAAACTTGTCGTCGGCCGATGTACTTAAACCCGATTTAAATGTAACGGAAAAAATAAAGTTCTGAAAAACATAAAAATTAAATAAAAAGAACAAAAAAAAATTTTTTTGAGAAGAATTTCAAAAAAAAATTTTTTTTTTTGCAAAGAAGTGTTGAAAAATTTTTTCAAAACAAATCTAAACAAAATTTAAAAAAAATCAAAAAAAAATCTGAAAAAAAAACTTTTTTACAAAACAATCAAACTTAACCTACTTCGCCCATATATTTCGGCAAAAGAGCTAAGGTGGACAATTCGACCGAATCCTTTTCATATTCAACCGGCATTCGAATGTCCTTTCCTTGGCCTAAAATGACAAACCTCGTTGAGGAAGACTTGACTCAAACGTACATTTGAACGGAAATTATCGACATTTTTCGGTCCAGCCAAAAATCTGATTCTTACAATTTCAATTTGAAAATTTCAGAATCACTCAGGAAAGGGGGGGGGGACAAAATTTCCGTCAGACCGTGTTTTGAGTTTGCACTGTGCGAAAAACAGAGAAAATGCACGGTGCGTAAGCGACAGATCGGGGAAAGAAGGCAAAATGCACTGTGCAAGGCGATAAAACGCAAAAAAGTCTACGCACTTTACTAGTCCATCCGGAATGTCGATGGAGTAATTTTCGCGATATGCACTGTGCACAAAGAAAAGTTCACTCTGCACTGTGCAATTTCTTGTTTTTTGCACCGCGCAATAGGCTTTTTTTTGGCTGTCGTTTGCACCCTGACCTTTTTCGCACCGTGCAAACACCAAAAATTACTCCAGCGACTTTCCGGATAGAGTAGTATGGAAATACGTATTTTTTACAAAGTGCATGGACATTTTGTCGCTTTCCGCACCGTGCACACAAAAAATCCCATTTTGCACTGTGCACTTGGTCTGTGCGCCGACGTATTCGCGGCGACGCAAGCTTTTTCAACTAGGTCGCTGCGTCGCCAGCTGGAATTTGCACGTTGCAAAAAGTTATTTTTGGCGGTTTGCACTGTGCTTAAAAGGGAAAATTCACTGTGCGGTGGCGACAAAATGTCCATGCACTTTGTGAAAATACTAATAGTACGTCGCTACGTCGCATTTTCGCACAGTGCAAACGGCATTTTGGAGGTTTGCACTGCGCGAATGCCAAAAATTTTTTTTCTCTGACCGACTCTCCTCATTTTACGTGCTATCTCGCAAAATTTTTTGTCCAACGTTCCGCAAAAAAAATATTGAAGCCTTACCCTGAATTGAATATGTGAAGTCGACATCTCCCACAACTGACGGGTAAATAGTGTCGATTCCGTTCTGGAATAAGTCAAAGAAATATTTGGAAGTTGTGTTGCACGGTGCGCAAATTCCCACCATTGAATCGCTTGAAGGGTCGGAAAACATGACGCTATTCAGTTTGAACATGCAGCCGTAGTCCATCTGAAAACAACTCCGTAAAAAATGGCATAAACATTATTTTTTATGTTTATCCCATTTTTTTGCCAAAAATCTCAGTTGTTTCTGCAAAGCGCGACTAAAATGCCTCACAAATGTCTTAAAAATAATTAATCTAGAATTTTGGCAATTTTCATTAAAGGGACAGTACAGCTACTTTTGAATCGGGCTTTTTGCGGCGTGGGAACGAAATTTCAAAAAAGTTTCTTCGTCTACTGTACCAATAACTACAGGAAAAACATAATGGTGGCATTCTACCTGCTTACTAATAACTATTTTACTGTTTGCACCTCTGCTGGCCTTGTTTTTGCTGCAGGACTTAAAAAACTTTTTTGACATTTCGTTTCACACGCCGTAAAAAGCGCAATTCAAAAGTAGCTGTTTTGGCCGTATACCAAGGAAAGTGCCCCAAGCGCGGTGCATAGATTTTTTTCAAATTTTGCACGCACTTCATGCATAGGCCACATACCAATCCCTGAAAATATCAGCTCTTGTTTGTCAGGGAGAGCCGAGATATTCCACAATCTTTGCGGCCGAGAGAGTACGCGAAAGGTGGAGAGCGGTCACAGAGGAAAACACCTTTCAGCCATAACTTTTTTAATTTTGCGCGGAAACAAAATATTTTTGTGGAAACATAACGCTCTATGGTAGAAATAGGCATGAAGCTTTTCATGCCAAAATTCGCAAAAAAGTGTCATATTTTCGCCAATTTTCGATCTAAAAATCTCGGTCGTTTCTGCAAAGCGCGAGCTAGGAGTCCAGCATACGTCTTAGAAAACATAATACTAAATTTACACCAAGTTTAATCAAAATCTGAGCGTCGTACTTGGAATACTTCCCCTGAAATATCCAAAAACTTTTCTTTACAATTCCAACGTTGTTGCACATAGAATCAATGTCCTGCTCCAAAGACTGATGTAATGCACTCATCTGGCCTCTCAAAGACTCCGGTAATCCGTTCCGGAAGTCATGCATACTAACGTTGTAGATGGAAACGGCACTAAAATTGAAAAATTGACCAAAAATTATATTACACTTGACATCAAATGGCAAAATCTTTCGAAAATTGCCAAATTTAGGCACAAAAACAATCTAAAGGTGTAGAAAAATCAAGAAAAATGTCTTGCCTGGACCGTCCGTTGTCCCACACAGCCACCGCAATGTCGCAGAACAACCGACCGAGCTGCTTTGATTTTGGCTCCGAAATCTAAAGCCGAGAAAAATATAACCTTCCCCTCCGGGCCGGGAAATCTCACATTTCTGTACAACGAATCAATACAGTGTTGCGTTGTGTATTCCAGACGATTCACCGGGCTTTCACAACTTCGCGCAACCTCTGAGGCTATGTCCGAAGTGGTCGCAGCAACGAAAAATGCGGCCCAAATTAGAGCGCTCCAAAATGCGACCGACATTTGGAAATGCAAATGGTTGAAATGGCCGCCCTCTTCATGGTAAAGTTTTATCACATCAAAAAATCAAAGAAAATGAAAGGAATGTCCTTGCACTTTATATTAGCCATGGAAAAAAATCAAAAATGTAAAAAATCCATAAAATTTTTACTTTTAAATAGGTTTACATTGCAATGCATTTCATGTGTATAAAGTCTGGTAAATTTTTTAAGAATTAATAGCCATTTTATACGACGAAACATGCCCGCTTTGTTTCAGACATGTTTCATCGTATAACTTGTAACGAAAATACTGGAATTGATCCTAAGACGTGCTCAGCTAAACCAGAGACCCAGTCTTATTTAATTTCAAATAGAAAAACGAAATGTTGACATTTTATACGACGAAACATGCCCGCTTTGTTTCAGACATGTTTTATCGTATAACTTGTAACGAAAATACCGGAATTGGATTCTAAGACGTGCTCAGCTAAACCACAGACCCAGTGTTATTTATTTAATTTCAAATAGAAATACAAAATGTTGACATTTTATACGATGAAAGATATCCGCTTCCTTTCAGACATATTTCATCGTATAACTTGTCACAAAAATAACGGAATTGAATTCTTAGAAGTGCTCAGCTAAACCAGAGACTCCGTCCAACTTTATTTATAACAAAACAATTGACATTTTATACGATGAAAGATAGCCGCTTTCTTTCAGATATGTTTCATCATATAAAACATCTCCCAAAAAAAAAAAATTGGTTTCTCAACAGATTCACTTAGAAATCGAGACAACAAGTTCACTTGTCCAACAAAATTTATTTAGAGGTGCTTGTCGCATTTCTGCTTATGAAAAATCGCTCTCTATAGCCAAAGACATGTTCCCTTCCGGTGGTATTCCAATCTCTCATCGTGGAAATCCATTCTTCCGACAGTTGCTTCATTATTTCCAAGCCGAATGTTACTTGACAGCAGCAATTTACGAGGACTTCTCGGGTCAGGAAGCACCTGCATCCCATCGCCAAATCCGACACTTTCCAGTTCGAAAGTGCGCAAAAGACTCTGTTTTCGTTGCTATACGGCATGACTCTCGACGTATTCGTGTTGCTGGCTCCGTAGTGATGGCCTATTGGATTTATTACGCCTAAAAACAAAAAAAATATAAAAATTTTTAAAAAATTTTAAGAAATTGACCAAAAAATCAACCTTTTCACCTCAAAGCTCAGTCTACAGTAAACCCACCTAAAAGAACTCACTTACCACTCAGTTGCACAACCAAATTCGTCAAATTTATTTGAAAAAATATCATCAAATTGTCGTATGGATAATTGGTATCTTTCAAATCTTCCACTGGCAAAATCATCTCTTTGCCCAAAAGCATCTCTCTCCCAATTCTCTGGAATTACAAATCTCGCCATATCAAACCGTTTTATATCCAGTTTTTTTTTATTTTCCTTCACTTACCTTAATATTGGGATCCTTCAACCCATAAGGGCCAAATTTTAGTTCTCGTATGCAATTTAAGTACACTTGGCGGTAATGTCCGTCCCGGAAATCGTGGTTACATGGCTTGTCCGGCGTGGCGTAACAGCAGCACTCGCATATTTTGTTTCTAAAAAGGAAATTTGACATTTTATACGATGAAACATGTCTGGATCCCTTTCAAATATATTTTATCGTATAAAATGTCACCAAAATGGAAATTTGTCTTGCAACTGTTTATAGACAATCTACACACATTATTGAGCCCATAAAACTAAAATCATCGACATTTTATACGATGAAACATGTCTGGATTCTTATCGAATGTATTTTATCGTATAAAATGTCCCAAAAATAGAAATTTGATCAAAAATCGCTAATAAACAGACTACATCGATTGTTATAGAGGTTAATAAATCAATCAAACCCAAATAGTCGACATTTTATACAATGAAACATGCCTGGATCCGTTTCAGACATGTTTCGTTGTATTAACTGTCCTCAAAACGGAAATATGGAAAAAACTCACACAGGTTTGCAAGAGTAGTGCTTTCTCTTACTCAAGTCATAGCAACTCGAAGACGTGTTGGTATTTATGACCACAGCAGCGTCAAAAAATTTTGTTGGAGTCATAACACAAAAGCCGAAGAAGCCGGTGACGTTTTTCACGCGTTCCAGTGAGCCATCGGAACATATATTAGGCTAAAAAATTGCTAAAATAAGTCAATCGCAACGAAATTTGTTGTATATTGAAAAGCCATGAGCATTTTTTAAAAAAAAAATCAAAAATAAGGTAAAAATTTAAAATTTTCCTAAAAGAACGGTCAAAATCCCATCGCCTTCGCTTAAACTTAGCCTTAAACAATAGCAAAAGATCATATATTACTTAATCCATCCAAAAAACGTATTGTCACAGCTTGAAACATAATGCCAAAAATTGGCGGGAAATTCAAATTTTAAAAAAAAAATTTTGCAAAACTTTAATCAACAAGCTTGAAAAAGTCCAACATGCCCTTATTAATCCTTAAACTTAATTTTTAGGTAATAAAATTGAAAAAAAATTGAATTCATTACCGTAATCTTGTTTAATGTACTGTTTTCCAATTTGTCCTGATCCCATTTCGCGTCGCATTCTCGATTAGCCATATCCGGCTGGCATAAACAAGCCAGGACAGTGAAACGGCCACCATAATAGGTCCCTTTGCCCACTTTCGTGCGAATTGCGACCACCTGCACTGTGCATTTGTTAAGTATGCTCTCGAGTTCGGTGCCGTTGAAAAATCGCAATATGGTCGCGTAATATATGGCGTCTGAAACTTGTTTTTCACAACAAATCCATATATGAGGTCTCTGCGCTCTACGGCAGCTCTCTGGCCGGGGCCGAAGAAGACTTGAAATGGGTCCGACCCGGCAATTTACGTTTCCGAACATAAATTTTCGGTACCAAAAGCAAAGAAATGGGAGGTAAATGTGTTGTAAATGTGCTGAACTCCTTCCGAACTAGACATGGCTCCCGGGCCGGGCCGAAAACTGCAACCCCGGGCCGTTTCAATAAAACATTACTAAGACAGGATGAAAAAAATAGTTAGAAAAGTGTTGTACACCTTTGGAAAATGATCGTATATAGTTGTGCGTAATTTCTCTGCCACTCAGAATTTCAGTTGTCACGGGCCGATTCCGGGCCGGGCCGTTTCAAATTTGCTTTGGCCCGGCCCGGACGCCATGTCTATTCCGAACCGCGCGCCATGGCGCGATTTGTGGCCCGAGAGCCATATCGACCTACTAGTATTTCCATAAAGTGCGTAGACCTTTGATCTCCAGACGAAACATGCATTTTGCACAGTGCATTTTCACCTTTTTGCGCAATTTTCCGCACCGTGCATCAAAATCGCCGCAACATAAGCTTTTTTCAACTGTCGCGTGCATTCGCACCGTGCAGACCACTTTTTCAAGTTTGCACTGTGCGAAAAACAGAGAAAATACACGGTGCGTGCGATAAATAGGGAAAAAAGGGGAAAATGCACTGTGCGCCGGAAGATAAAAGGCGACAAAAGTCTACGCACTTTACGGAAATACTTGTCAAGTTGCTGTATTTCGTAATTTACACAAATGTTCAACCAGTTTCTCTTTTACCCACCAATCTCTCGTCCATTCCTCGATCCGTTGACGAAATAAATCGAGCCACACAGATTCCGAGGCTCTCCGTACTTCAGGACGGCCCTAACAGCGGTGTGTTTGCAGAACGTCAGATAATGCCCAATCCAATCCTCCAAATACAATTTATCCTCCTTTTCATCTCTTTGAAAAGTGATATTTAGCGCTGCAAGCCGCTGAAGGACGCTCAGAATTGGCCAGACATCGGTTTTGCCCATTGCGCAGGAAATCTATAAAAAAAATCTTTTTTAAAGGACCGGAACAGCTACTTTTGAATTACGGCGTGAAAACGAAATGTCAAAAAAAATTTTTTAAGTCCTGCAGCGAAAACAGTAAAAAACAGTGAATTGCAAACAGTAAAATAATCATTAGTAAACATGTAGAATGTCACCATTACGTTTTTTCCGTTGTTATTGGTACAGTAGACGAAGAAACTTTTTTGACATTTCGTTCCGCACACCGCAAAAAGCGCGATTCAAAAATAGCTTTAATAATCGTTTCAGACAGAGAGCAAGGCTTTGGCCTTTTCGGAGCATTTTGCACTGTGCAAACCTCAAAAAAGGCCGTTTGCACTGTGCAAAACTGCCGACGCAGCGACGTAGTTGAAAAAAAGTTCGCGTCGCGGCGTTATTTCGATTGCACAGTGCGAAGGGCAAATGCACTGTGAAAAATGTGTCGCATTTCAGACATTTACTTTGTAAAAAACGCATTTCTTCCAAAAAAAACTTACACCGACTTTTTTGGGGAACCCAAACGAAATAATTGTTCTGTAATCGGCACACAAATTGTTGGAGCTGTTGGTGAGAGAGAGCGACATTTCCATTGTGACTGGAAAATTGCTGCCCGATGTTGTGCCCAAAACAATCGTGAGGGAGACGAAGAAATACTAAAAAAAACATTTATATTGCAAAAATTGACAGTCAAACCTCAGTACAACAAATAGTAATTAATACGTTTAAAATTTACATTTTTACCGTTTTATACGACGAAACATGCCTGAGAATTTTTTATCGTATAAGATGTCGCCTTTGTTGAAATTGGGCCATACAACCTACAGACAGCGACGATCAATGACATGGTACGCAAAGCCCAAAAAATTTTGTCTTTTTACATTTTATACGATAAAACATGTCTGGAAAAGTTTTGATCGTATAAAATGTCACCCTTGTTGAGATTTGATTGGAAATAAACCAATAGAGCTTGCGAAAAGCAACAATTGACAACATATTACGCAAGTGGCAAAATGTTTTTTTTATCATTTTATACGATGAAACGTGGCTGAGAAAATTTTTATCGTATAAAAAGCCTCGCGATATGTTAAAAAATGGCCTCATACAGTCTACGAGAAGCGTAATGGAAGAGATGTTTTGGAGGAGTAAAAAATTCTCGTTTTTACCATTTTATACGATCAAACATGCCTTAGTAAATTTTTATCGTATAAAATGTCGCCTTAGCGGATATTTGACAGAATGGACATGTTGCGTCTAGTAAAACGAATGACCAAGTCTATTGACAACAACAGCAAACCCAAAAAAATATTTTCAAATTCAACCTACTTCTCCATTCGAGTTTATTGGAGTTTTGCCGTCATTATGAAGCGACAGCTCAATCGAATCCTCCTCGTATTTCACTGGCATACGAGGCTCGATACCTTGACCTGAAGCGTCAAAAATTTTAAATTTCTAATTTGCATTTGCAGAAATTGCAGATTTTTGGTAGAAAAATTTTAAAAAAATCGTTTAAAAAGCAAAAATTTGCATAAAAACTAGTTTTATCAAGCAAAAATAAAAAAAAAAAGTTTTTACCTGACCAACTCTCCGCATTTTACGCATTCTCTCGCAAAAATTTCTTCCCTTACCCTGAACTGAGTACGTAAAGTTGACTTTGCCCGTGGTGGGCGGGAAAATGTTGTGAATTCCGGCTTCGAACAAGTTTTTCAAATACATGGATGTTTCATTGCACGGTGCGCAAGTGCCCACCATCGAGTCTGGTGACTTGTCGGAGAAAATTGCACTGTTCACCTTGAAGCGGCAGTAATAGTCGGCCTGGAAAAAAATATAATTTTTTTCTGCAAAACGCGAGTGTTTCTGCAAAACGCAAGTTTTAAAGTCGTCCCAAATGTGTCTAAACCTAGTCTAATCTACGTTTCTTTCCAAGTTTCATCAAAATCTCTCCCAAAACGCCACATGCAACAGAATGCCAAAAATGGCGGAAAAATTAGTTTTTGAATTTTGATCTTAATTTGCCTTTACAGAGACAAATTCAAAGCCACGTATCAATTCCTAAAAATATTAGCTCGCGCTTTGCAGAGAAAGCTGAGATATTCAACGATGTTTGCGGCCGAGAGAGCACACAAAATTCGGAGCGCGGTTAGAGACGAAAACACTTTTTGGCCGTATCTTCGCTGTTTTCGGAGGGAAAAAATTGATTTTTTGTTGAAACATTATCCTCTATGGTAGAAACAGGTATGAAAAATTTTATGCCAAAATTTGCAAAAAAGTGTCACATTTTTGCCAAATTTTAACCTAAAAATCCCGGTGGTTTCTGCAAAGCGCGAGCCAGGGGAGGCCCGTACTTGTTTTTAAAAAATTATTCTAATTTTGTATTCAGATTCATCAAATCTGAGCGTCGCACTTGCGGTATTTCCGCTGTACGAAAAAATTTACCAATCCATTGCAATTCGAATCGAACGCCTGGTCGAAAGACTGATGTAATGCACTCATCTGAGCCCTCAATGGATCCGGTAATTGTTTCTGGAAGTCATCCATACTAACGTTGTAGATGGAAACGGCACTAAAACCTTAAAATTAAGCAAAAATTATATTACACTTGACATCAAATGGCAAAATCTTTAAAAAATCGTCGACGATTAGCTTAAAAACAATCCAAAGGTCTGGAAAATTCTATGCAAATGTCTTGCCTTGATTTTTTCTCCTTCCACACCGCCATTCGAATCTCGCAAATCACTTCATGGAATCTCTCTGACTTTGGCTCCGGAATCTAAAAACATGGAGTACAAAGGATCCGATTGGCTCTGCAAAATCTCACCAGTCTTGACAGAGGATCTACACAGTGTGGTCCTGTATATTCCAGACGATTCACCGGGCTTTCGCAACTTCGAGCCACCTCAGCAGCTATGTCCGAAGTGCTTAGAGCAACAAAATATATCCCGAAAATTAGAGCGTACCGAAACGCGACCGACATTGGAACGTGCAAATAACAGAAATGACCGCTTTTGTCATATGTAATTCACATTTTTTTTTTTTTTTTTGACATTTCCTTTGCCGTCAAACTAGACATGTTTCATCATATAGGCGGTAAAAACAACTCTCAGACAGGATGACATCGTTGTAAATACAATGCCCCAGCCGTATAGATCCCCTAACAAGCTTTTCAAATATTTTTACCGTTTTATACGATGAAACATGCCGGACAAACTTTTTATCGTATAAAATGTCGCCCTTGCTGACAGTCGAAAGTAAATGAGAATAGGGCTCCCAAAAAGCGACAACGACATATTGCGTGAGCGTCAAAAATTTTAATCCTTTCCATTTTATACTATTAAACATGTTTGAAAAAATTTGTCGCATAAAATGTCGCTTTTATTGAAATTTGATAAAAAAGTGGGTGTACAGCCTACAGAAAGGAACTATTGACGACATGCTACGCAAAATAAAAAATTTTTTTTTACCATTTTATACGTTGAAACATGCCTAACGCGCATTTTTATCGTATAAAATGTTTCTTTGCTGAGATTTGGTAGAGAATGTACTTGCAGCGCCTAGTAGGACTATTGATCAACGGCATGAAACGGAAGGAGCAAAAATTTTCATTTTCTTACCCCATTTTGTCAAAATGCGGCTGAAACTTTTGTTTTTTGTATGCTTTTGTTCTCAAGTCTCTGGTCGTCGATTGACGGCGACAGAAGTCCAGAAGGCGCTGTGTCCGCACTGTCAGGAGATCCAACACGGAGATTTTCGGCGGTTTTGGGTGGTCTACCAATTGTAAGTTGCTTTTTCGCACTATTTTTGACACGTTTTTCACGGAAACGACATGACAAGTCACTTGCAGGGATGGAAGAGAGTTTCTCACGCAAAGTAAGGGAATTTCCAGCTCCAATTTCTCTGAATTTCATCATTTTCAAGACCAAATGGCAGTGTTTTAGCTTCCATGTTGAGCCCTATGGAGCTAGGGGACTATTTGTATCGCGCCGGCGATGATCAGTTGTACCTGGCGCCTGTTTTTCACAAGTCCGATTATCAGCCAGTAGTGGTGCAGGTCACACCATGGAATCAGTTGAATATAATGCAAATGTAGGTCGATTACTTAGGAGAGCTTAAAATCCATTATGGGTCAACTTTTTCCTCCTGGAACTGAGTTTTGTATGTTTGAGTCAAGTGTTCCTCTCATGTGTGAGGGTTTTGTTTTGTTATGACAAAATTCTGGTGCTTAGAAGAGCTTAAAATCCATTATGGGTCAACTGTTTTTCTTGTGGAATTGATTTTTGGAAGTTTGAGTCAAGTGTGTCTCCGATTGGTCAAGTCTGTCATTTTATGCATAATTAAATTATTTTATGCATAATTAAATGAGTCCTGAAAGAATAGGCAAGAATTTCTTGTGAAGTTTGACCCTAACTTTAAATAAGTCAAGTCTTTCTCTTGTGGAATGGGTCAAGTCTTTTTCTAGTGGAATGGGTCAAGTCTTTCTCTGCCGTAAGTTTACCGTTTTGTTGAGTCAAGTCTTTTCATGAATTTCTGCGCTAATTTTCAGCCGCAACCAAGACGGCAAATACACCATAGCAGATCAGGCCTTCTGCGGAACGGGGACTCGTCTTGATATCCGGCAAAATGATTCGTTTTACTGTGCGGAGAGATACGAAATGAATCCGACACACGCCTACCCGCTCAAGTTGATGTGCAGTCCTGGGAACTCTATTTATATGCAGAGCGAGTCGGACTGCTTTGTAGGTTTGGTGGCCCTGGAGATTGATTTTAGATGCAAAGACGTTGCATTTGCGACGTTGACAAAGGCATCCAGGACGATGTTTCCGGCAAGGAGAATTTGATATATCAACGAATGGGGCTGGTCGTATATGCCGGATGCTTGCCGACACGATGTGTCTACTTCATTCATGACACGAAAACTGGGCAAGTGGAGATTGTTTTTGGTGAATTGGGTCATGTTGTTCTCTCAGGCGGCAAAACAAACTTTTTTGGGTCAACTGTTTCGCTGATGGGTCAAATTGAGCGTTTTAGTCAAGTGATGTAGATAAAAATTTTCTTTTGGGTCAAGTGTCTGCTTGATATTCAAACATAATATTCAAGTCAAGAATTTCGTACATACGCCAAAAAAGGCATTATAGTCAAGTGTGCCTCTTTGAATTCAAATTTAGTGTTTTGGGTCAAGTGTTTCCCGCTGCATTTTTTGGGCCAATTGTTTCTTTTAGGTGTCAACTCTTCCTCTGGTGGGATCTCGGCTCCAATCATTTCATCCTAATGCCTTGTTATTTCAGAATCGACTGGTATATTCCGGATACACTCAAATTTGCAGCTACAAAGATGCCTGGAATGACGAACATTGGAGCTGTGATCCCGCTAATCGAGGAGACCGATGCATTTTTGTCAAGTCCGAGGAGGACAACAAACGGAAGTACCACTACGCCTACAACTATGGCTAGGACTACAACTATGGCAACAACTACACCTATGGCTACGATAACAACAACAACCACAATAGTGACGACCACTACGACTACTGCTCTTCTCACGACGACTATGGAGTCTCCAACTACAGAGAACGATGAGAAAAGAAAGATGAAGGTAGCCAGGATAATACTGCAATCTGGGCCAGTCTTCTCGCTGTTTGCGGCTTTGTTTTGATCGCTGTTATTGGAGTAGGAGTGTATTTATGCAAACGGGAACAGAAAAAGGCAAGTTAATCAGGGGTGACGTCTTAGGGAAAATCTTGACCCATTAGAAGAACAGTTGACTCACAATTCGTAGAATGAGCTAGTGGGGAAACACTTGACCAAAAAAATCTTATTTACCCACAATTAGACCAAAACTGATCAATTTTCTTGAGGGAAACACTTGACCTATTACAGAAAAACTTGACTCAGGTCTCTAAAGTAATATTGCTTCGTTTCAGAAACTTGCCAACAAGGCAGCCGCGACGGTCAGCGAAATGTCCACAGTTTCCAATATCTCTCTCGGTTCGATGTTCTCAGTTGAAAACGAATCAAATCCCACCAGCCCGACGATTCCGGAAGCTCCCGAGCAAAAATCTCCAAAAATTGAAAGACCAGAAAAGAAATTACCACAACAACGTCTGAAATGAGTGTTTATTTCCTTCGGCAATAAAATTACACGAGTATTTGTGAAGGGACCTTTAATACGTTGAATTATATCTTAAAGATTGTGGACATATTTCATCGTATAAAATGGCATGTGTTAGTCTTTTGGATAATTCAGCTGCTGGCATGATCTATGGCGCCGTTTTATGCGGGGTTGTCGCAAACTTTTTTTCTAGTCGACGGCGTGGACATGTTATACGATGAACCATCTCCAGCGTTTTTTCGTACACAAATCATCGTACAGAACGTCACCTAATTTTTTCTGATAATAAATCACATTAACACTGCATTTCTATCTGTTACCATCTTTTTCGCAATTTTACGGCTTTGAAACATTGTTTTAAATAGTCAAAAGATTTTATTTTTGGAAAATATGCAAATTTTAAAAATCTCTACAAAAGTTTAGATTGTTTTTGTTCTATAAATGTTGTATCTGCTGTGATGGACGTAAAATTGTATTTCTCGGTGCAAAATCAACCCCAATACGTTGCCTGCACCCTGCAAAAGCTGTTCAAACACAAATACACCCTCTACATTTAATGCTTCCCTATGTCTCACAAGTTTATTTGAAATTCATGTTTTGTTCGACATAAAATTTCATCTCCTATCTATTCTCTATAATTTCGTTTTGGACTATCGCCATTATTCGAATTACTTTTGCCCTCAAAACAGGTTCGATCGTATAAAATGTCGCCTGATTTGTTTTTTGTTGTGATCGAAAAAAGAGTGGGGAAACCCGGTTTCGGCGGGTGGGTTGGAGATTTCCACGCGTCGGGAAGTGTTGTTTTTACGGGGAAATTTCACGTTTCCACGTGGATTCCATGGCAATTAAAGGTTGGGCCGCGAATGTCTGCTTTTTTGTCTCATTTTTGTTATCTTGAGGGATTTTGATATTATTTTAGGTTTTTTAGATAGATTCTTAGCTGTAAATTGATGTAAACGGCTGGAAAAAGGCGAGCAAAGTTTCTCCACACCTGAAAATATCAATTTACGTCAATTTTTGGCGAAAATTTGAAGGTTCGAGGTTTTTGAAGGATTTTCGATGTTATTTTAGGTGGTTATGAACGATTATTAGCTGAAACTCAATATAAGCTACTTAAAAAATGCAGAAAGAGGAATTTTACACCTAAAAATATTGATCTACATCGATTTTTAGCTAAATTTTCCTACTTTGTTGTTTATTTTAGTATTTTCAAAATTTTTTATGTTTTAGATAACACATTGGATGAATTTTGATGGGAACTTGCAAATACAAGCCTTTTATAGGACAAACCCCTTTTTGACCTCAAAATTAGGCTTTTATATTCATTTATATTCGAAGTTTATCAAATTTGACGATTGTATCATCTTTCATTGCGATATTATACTAGGCATACAAATTTTTTTGATTTTTCCGGGTTGAATGCCTCGAATTCCCATCAAATGGCTTCGAGTTGTCACTGTCGCCACAATAGTCTTCTTCATCTACATATTGGCCAATTTGTTTAACATTGGCCCGCTAGAATCCAGCTTTTCCGCACAAAACTCAGATCTCAGGAACTTCGAAAATCGACCCGCCGATTTTCAAAATGAACAAAAAACGGTTAGGAATGAAGGGAAATTCTCGATCGTCGACTATTCTGGAGAGGGCACTCATTTTTCGCCCGAGGAATACGAGAAAATGGAGGGCCGAATGAAAGGCCCGGAGAGCAGGGCGCAGCCGTACAATTGACCGGACCGCTGAAGGAAGCAGGCGAAAAGTCGAAAAAGGAATGGTTTATGAATCTTGTGGCAAGGTAAGACATTTTAGACGGTTTTAATTTGTGACTTGCTTAAGGGTGACATATTATACGATAAAGGTTCTCCGAAATTTTTTATTGTATAAAATGTCGCCTGTGGAAGATGTAGCTCTTATTGTTGTAAAAATACGATTCCAGACGATTTAATGGTACATATTTCTTAAATTTA